>WNWU01019790.1:2327-17400 GCA_012654045.1 Ptyas mucosa
CAACCTCTTCAGCCGAAAAAATGCTTTTAAAAGTTAAAAAAAAAAACTTCTGATAATCGCGCGGCTCAGCTGGGATCGTCAGAGGCTTTTAAAAGCATTTTTTCTACAATCTCTTCCGGCAAAGAGGTTGTAGGGGGGAAAAATGCCTTTAAAAGCCTCTGGCGATCCCAGCTGAGTTGCCTGATCCTCAGAGAGGCTTTTCAAAGCATTTTTTTCCTGCAACCTCTTAAGGTTGTAGAAAAAATGTTTTTAAAAGTTTTTTTTTTTAAAAAAAAGTTGGCCACGCCCATCCATTTACATTAACCCCTCCCCCACCAAGCCACACCCACAGAACCGGTAGTAACAAATTTTACATTTCACCACTGTCGCAAACCTTTCATCATTTCCCACCCACCCCCACCCCCACCCCCCAGGTGAACGAAATCAGGATTTTTCAAAAGTTTAAGCAACACAAAGGAATAAATGGATGGAAGAGAATATTCGTAACTCGGGGTTGAGCCGTGCGGTTCCTCGGGGCTCTGTGAGTTTGGTGGTTTCGTTGCAAATGTTTTATTTAAAAGGAGTGGGGTTTGTGGAGAGAAGAGGAAGACGACTGTGGGATCCTTGCGGCTCTCTGAGCTTGGTCGTTGTCTTGTGGACGTTTCATAACCCAACTAAGTTACATCATCAGAGCTAGAAGGAGGAGGAGGACGATTGTGGGATTGTTGATGCTGAGCTCGGTTATTTTCTTGCAGACGTTTCACAACCCAACTAGTTAACATCATCAGGGCTAGAAGGCAGAGGGAGGAGGAAGACGACTGTGGGGTCCTTGGTGTTCTCTGAGCTTCGTTATTTTCTTGCAGACGTTTCATTACCCAACTAGGTAACTTCATCAGTGCTAGAAGGGAGGGGGGTTTGTGGAGTGGAGGAGGAGGTGGGGTCCTTGGTGTTCTCTGAGCTTGATTGTTTTTTTTGCAGACGTTTCATTACCCAACTAGGTAATAGCATCAATAGCAGAAGAGAGTGCTTCCTTTTTATATATCTTTAATATATGTGTGTGTGTTTGTGTATCCTGTTTTCCCCAAAAATAAGACACCCCCTGATAATTAAACCCAATTGGGCTTTTGAGTGCATAGCAATAAGGCCAAGCGCTTATTTCAGGGTTCAAAAAAATATAAGACGCAGGATCTTATTTTCGGGAAAACACGGTAAATAGCTTGTCCTGTCAATGATGCTGGCTGAGGAATTCTGAGAGTTGAACTCCAGCCATCTTAACATGCCCAAGTTTGAGAAACTTTGGGTTAAACAATTCAGGGTTTGGAGCAGGGGTGCAAATACCACTTCTGGCTGGCCCCAGAGTGGGGAGGGAATGGGGATTTTGCAGTATCCTTCCCCTGGAGTGGGGTGGGAATGGAGTTTTTGCAGTATCCTTTCCCTGCCATTCCCACCAAGCCACGCCCACAGAACCAGTAGTAAAAAAAAATTAAATTCCACCACTGGTTTGGAGCCAGAGAGAAACTTGGTTGGGATTCCCAAACCTGCATTTGGGGATCCGCCCGTATTTCTGTGGAGATAAAGAATTGCATGACATCACCGGATCGTTTTCCCATTCTCTGGCTTTATTTAACCCGGTGCGGCCACAGCTGTGCTGCACCACAACTCCCTTTGTTGCTAACCAGCATGTTGTCTAGCACATCTGGAAGACTATCCAGCTGTTCGGAGGCTGTGGATTCCTGAATTGCTGGGTTGTTTCCAGGCCGTTTTCTAGCCCTTTTTTGTGGCTGTTTTCAGGCTGTTTTTGGGGCTGTTTTCTGGCCATTTTTGGGTTGTTTTCAAGCCTTTTTGGGCGTTTTTGGGGTTCACTATCACGGTATAGGTTCTCCTGCTTGAGCAGGGGGTTGGACTAGAAGACCTCCAAAGTTCCATCCAGTTCTATTCTGATTGAATGCATACAGATTTCTTCCCCGCCGTCATTTCATCTTTTTTTGATGTGTATTATTATTATTCTCTGAAGGGGGAAACAAATGGAAAATTACGGGTAGTTCCCGACTTACAACCAGAAGTTTAGTATAACAGCCATACAGCCGTTATATATGGTTCAGCAAAGGAATATAAAGGGGGCTTATTTGACCAAGGTTAAAATATATACGTTACTACATGACTAGTAGATAAAAAATAGCAAGCAAAGCAGGACCTGACAACGGTTACGAATAGAAAAGTTGAAGAAAGACAAGAGGGGCTAATTCTGGCTAGACAAGACTTAAGCCTTCAGAACAAATGCTTGCAAGTGGTCCTTGACTTACGGCCATTCGTTTAGTGACCATTCGAAGTTACAGCAGTGAAAAAAGTGGCTTATGGGCGGTTTTCTGAACAGCTGTACGGATAGTCCTCGACTTAACGACCGTGGCAGCATCCCCCATGGTCGTGTGATCGACATTTAAACATTTGGCAACCGGCACGTATTTGTGATGGTTGCCGTGTCTCGGGGGTCACATGGTCCCCTTTTGCGACCGCCTGAGGTCAAATGGGGAAGCCTGATTCACTTAACAACCGTGTTGCTCCCTGAACAACTGCAGTGATTCGCTTAACAACGGTGGGAAGAAAGATCGTAACACGAGGCGAAATTCATTGAACAACCTTCTCGCGTAGCTAGTGGAAATTTTGGGCTCCATTATGGTCGTAAGTTGAGCAAACTTACTCCATTATGGTCGTAAGTTGAGCAAAGGTTAGGAACCATGAATCTCCCAACCTGTGACCTTCTAGAGAAGTTCCAGATCAACGTTATTCGGGAAGGCCCCAGAGCATCCCAGCTTCTGTGTAGAATTTTTGGGAACGGTCTTCGCCACCTGTGTCACGTCCACTTCTTCCATTCTTGTTTTCATTCTGCAGGTGTCCCGAGATGTCTTCCTTGGTTTGGTTCTACATGCTGCTAGTTTTGCCCTGTTTCGGTACCTCAAGGACTTGCTTCCCGAGATGCCACTGCGAAGTGGAGACCTTTGGCCTCTTCGACAGCTTTAGCCTGACCAAAGTGGACTGCAGTGGGATCGGATCCCACCTCGTGCCTGTTCCCATCCCCTTGGACACCACCTACTTGGATTTATCTTCCAACCGTTTGGAAGCCATCAACCAGTCCATGTTAACCGGGCCTGGTTACACCACTCTCGTAGGCCTTGACTTGAGCTACAATAAAATCTCCAAGGTGGTCCCTACCACCTTCTCGAGACTCCGGTATCTTGAGTCTTTGGATCTGAGCCATAACTCTTTGGTGACCATCCCCGAGGACTGTTTCTCTCAGTCCCCTCTTGGAGAAGTGGACCTCAGCAACAATCTTCTCTTGGAGGTCGCCGTGAACGTCTTTGCCTTCAAAGGTCAAGGGAAACCCATCAACGTTGACCTTTCCAACAACTTAATAAGCCGGGTGTCAAGATACTCCGATAAACCCGTTCCTAACATTCAAAGCTTAAATCTCTCGGGGAACCGATTAACCAGCATTCCGGATCTCCAAGGGATCCCCCTTCGTTACTTAAACCTGGATGGAAACCCGGTGTCCATCATTCAGAAGGACGCCTTCTTGGGCCTGATAGGGTTAACCCACTTGTCCGTGAGCGGGATTGACCATCTCTTGGACATTTCGCCTTTTGGCTTCAAGGACCTTTCCGCTCTCCAAGTACTGGATTTATCCAACAACCCCAACATGAAATCCTTGAACCCCAAGGCGTTCTACAGCTTGAGTTCATTGCAAGAGCTCAATCTGTCGGGGACGGGGCTGGCCACCACTTTCTCCAAACCGATGTTGAGATACTTGCCTTCCATCAAGAGCGTGGCCTTGGCCAAGAACATCCGGTGTCTTAAGACCGTTCGGGAAGGCCACTACCACCGAGCAGCTGGACCGAGCAAGAAAGAGATCCTACGATGTCACAGCGGCCACGGATCCGTGGCGCCGTACGTGTTGTGACCGAGGACCGAGACTCCGCACGATGAGACTTCTTTTTTTTTCAAAAAAAAAACAACAACAAAAAAAACACAGCCACGAATGTGCCTTCTGTACAAACATTTAATTTATACCTCTCTTTTTTTCTTTTGTATATCTCAACTTCGCGTTACAATAATGGATAGGACAAAACACTCACGAGTCTGGTTTATTTCAGGGGTTGTCCTCCCCCCCCCCCCAATTTCCAGCTCTGTGGACCGCCGGCGACGGAGGTGGGGGAGTGGGGAAGGGGATGGTTTCACGTGCGCACCTGCCAGTGGTGAAATCTAAAATTTGTTACTACCGGTTCTGTGGGCGTGGCTTGGTGGGGAGGGGGTGTAATGTGACTGAGTGGGCGTGGCCAATTTTATTTTATTTTTACTTTTAAAACCATTTTTTTTCATGTAAAAAAAATGCTTTCAAAAGGCTCTGACGATCCCAGCTGAGTTGCCTGATCGTCAGAGGGTTGGATTTTTGCTACCGGTTCTCCATCGCTACCTATTCGCCCGAACCGGGAGCATTTCATCCCTGGCGCCTGCCACTTGTGCAAATAGTTTCGTGTGCTTGCACGCTCGCCGGCCGCTTGCACGGCCCGGGTTCCAACGAGCCATGGACCGCTACCGATCCACAGAACGGGGCTTAGAATCCGCTGGTTTATTTGATTTTCCTAACCCTCAATTGTTCTCCTCGAAACCCTGAGGCCACAGCTGTATCCGGCTGGCAATGTGGTCCAATCCGGCCCACGGAGACCATCCTGGAAAATGTAAGAGGTCAGGCCACATCACTTAGGGCCAGTTTACCCCCGTCGCTTCGGCCCGGTTTACCCAATGCAAAGAGGAAACATGCCAGCAGTTTGGGGAGTGGCTTCAGGCTGGCCACGCCCACCCAGTGAGTGGCATCAAGGTAGCCACGCCCACCCAGTCGGCCACGCCTACCCACCCCCCTGAGTTCAACCACAGCCCTGATGTGGCCTCAATGAAATCGAGTTTGACACCCCTGATCTGAGGTGTCCTTCAGATACAGGTTAATCCTCGCCTTATAACCACTCATTTAGTGACCGTTCGAAGTTGCAACGGGCCCTGAACAAAGTGACTCATGCCTGGTTTGCACACTTAGCGACCGTTGTAGCATCTCCATAGTTGCGTGATCCAAATCTGGAGGCTTGGCCACGGGCGTGTATTTATGACGGTTGCAGTGTCCCGCGGTCGCGCGATCCCCTTTTTGCGACCTTTCCAGCTGTCAGCGGGGGAAGCCAAATTCAAATAACAACCGCGTGGTTTGCACCACAACTGCCCTGATTCGCTTAACGACTTGTAGCAAGAAAGGTCGTAAAACGGGGCAAAACTCACCATAACAGCCGTCTTGCTTAGCAAGAGCAACGTTGGGCTCAAATATGGTTGTAAATCGAGGACTACTACCTTCGATTCACTCCGAAGAGCTTCCGAAGAGGACGGTTCAGCCCAAGAAATTGTGGATTTGAGAAAATGTCCACGGCAGCGTTTCTCAATCTTGGCCACTTGAAGAGGTGTTGGACTTCAACTCCCAGAATTCCCCAGCCAGCATGGGAATTCTGGGAGTTAAACTTCAGACCTCTGAAAGTTGCTGAGGAGAAACACGATTGTAACACACACATCCACAATCCATTCAATTCCATTTGAGCTGGTAACAGGCCAGAGATCTCTATATATACCTTCTTTGGCCACAAGAGGGAAGCAGTTGACCACAACCTTCTGGTGGAATTGTCCTTGTTTCTCTTGCAAAGGTCTTCGGTTTTTCCTCCAGCTCTTGTGATTTCTTGGTGGTCTTCCATCCTCACGCTAGCCGAGTCTGTTCCTACATTACTCAGGAAACTCACAGGCAGGCTGTAAACTGAATTTGTGTTGCTCAACCAAAAGCCTGAGGTAAGAGGCAGAGTTCCCACAGCCCCTTAAATGTGTAAATTAATGTATAAATGTAAAGTAAAAAGCCTCCTTGCCGTTGAGCTTGATCCTTGGAGATATCCAAGGAACAGTTTTTGTAAAGGATATGGAGGCAAATCCCACTGTTTTTTTCTGGATTCACTTAGCAACGGTGGCAAGAACGGTCGTAAAATCAGGTGAGTGGTATTCACTTACTTTCCCTACCGGTTCGCAAATGTGAGTGTGCACGCACTTTGCTGGCGCTCGCGCCTTCCGTACAGGCACCCGGCCACAAAAACGCGCCTAAATAGGATGGCATAGAGTCGGGGAGGGTGGGCGGAGCCACCCGTGATTTCTGCAAGCAGTTCTGGCAAACCGGTCCAAACCGGCTGCATACCACCTCTGCGTAAAATGCCCCAAAACTCACTGAACAGATGTTTTCACTTTTAAACACAGACATTCTGGGCTCTGTTGTGGTCGTAAGTCGAGGCCTACCTGTTTTGTATTTTGGGAAAGGAAGCCCACCTTCTCAAAAACTTAACTTTAACCTTTCTTCTCTCTTCTGGTTTCAGTTGCATCACGGTTAAAGCCGAGTTAAGATTAAGACAAACATTACGCAGGTCGCCCTCCATGCTTTTCCGAAGGCTTCACAAAGGCCTCTTCATTTTTCCACCCAGCTGACATTTTGGCTGAAACAATTTCATTTTTTTTTCTCTTGGCAAGAATAGCCCGTCTCTTGATCACGGAAGGCAGATTTCAACTGTAGCTCTCCGCATCCAGCCGGATAGGATGGGAAAACTTCCCTGCCAGCTTGGATGTCAAAATTTGCAATCTGCGTAAGTTTGGGGGGGGGGGAACTCCCCAAAAGAACAAATTTGAAAAAAATGATGACCTAAGCAAAATAAAAGAGACTCCAAATTAGGGGCCTGCAATTTAGCATTTTATTTCATTTTTTTTAGAGTCTGCCTGAGAAGGCAGCGTTAATTTCTTGGGATTTGATCCACATTTTTTAAAAAAGAAAAAGATTTGGAAAAAAACGAGCTCGTATGTATTTCTCTTGCATACATGCAGAACTTTAGTAGGTATATTTTTTAAAAAAAATATGTGCCTCTCGATAGTCCTCGACTTAACGACCACAATCGAGCCAAGAATTTCTGCTGCTAAGCAAAACGGCCGTTAAATGTGTTTCCCCCCCCATTTTACGACCTTTATTGCCACATTTGTTAAGTGAATCAGTGCAATTGATAAATTAGTGACCCGGTTGTTAAGTGAATCACTGCAATTGATAAATTAGTAACCCGGTTGTTAAGTGAATCACTGCAGTTGATTGTTGAGTGTTTGCGTTGTGTTTGCGTTGCGTTGCATTGTGCCCCGCTGGTTCTTGCAAGCGCTCTCCCAACGTTCTCGCAACTCTTCTGTGCCCTAGATAACTCACAGCTTGACTACTGCAACACGCTGTACCTGGGGCTGCCCTTGGAAGACTTATCCGGATGCCACAACTGGTCCAGTATGTAGCTTTTTCATGCCGTAGTAGTCACAATTCACAGTGTGACTACAGATCCGGTCCTTGACATACGACCATAATGGAGGCCACAACACCGGGATGCTGCGACCGTCATAAATACGAGTCAGTTGCCAAGCGCCTGAATTTTGATGATGGGACCACGGGGATGCTGCAACGGTCGTAAGAGTGAAGACGGTTGTAAGTCACTTTTTTCCGTGCCGTTGTAACTCCAAATGGTCACTAAATGAACTGTTGTAAGTCGAGGACTATCTACTACAGCACATATTGCACGGGGCTGCTCTTGAAGACTACCCAGAAGCTTTAACTGGTCCAGAATGCTACTCTTCATGCCACCTCACAACTTGACTACTGCAACACACTCTACATGGGGCTGCCCTTGAAATCTATCCTGAACTGGTCTAGAAGGCGACGGTGTGGCTAATGATGGGCAATGCCTTACTATGCCCATATAACATTTCTGGGTTTAGGGTCTGGTTACTCGAAGGACTGCCTGATTCCAGTAGACGTAGTCCTCGACTTACGACAGTTCGTTTAGTGACCGTTCCAAGTTACGACGACACTGAAAAAAGTGACTTAGGACCGGGGTTTTTTTCCCACACTTTAACGGTTTACATTTGGATGCTCGACAATTGACTCATATTTATGACGGTCTCAGCATCCCGGGGTCACGTGATCCCCTCTTAACAACTGTTGTGATTCACTGAACAAACCTGATAAGAAAAGTCCTAAAAACGGGGACAAAGCTCTCTTCATGAATGTCTCACTTAGCGACGTAAATATGGGGTTCTGTTGTGGTCGTAAGTCGAGGACCGCCTGTTTCTGCCTGATTGGATTTGGATCCTGCAGGGTGGATTCGCTCTAGCGTCCTTCGAATAAACCCCGGGGTTGCCTTTGTGACCTTCTCATGAAAAGATCCCCTTTTTTGGGGGGACCAATGACGTCTCTGCGTCTACACAATCTCCTCATTCTTCCCCCCCACTTTCTCGAATGAGGAACAAAGAAAACGCAATTAAAACTATAAAAAAAATTTCTTCTGTAGAAGAAAAATCCCCTCCCGGGGAAATTCGAGGCCGCGTGACCTTCTCGACCTGGTTTGACTTTTGAGCTCGAGAAAAAATGCGATTGAAGAGCTCGGCAAAAATGCAAAGCCTCCTCCGACAGAGCTAAATCACACACACACACATACCCCATAAAAAGAAACGAGCATTTAAACTTAAACTCGGCATGATATTTAAATATTGCCCCTGCTTTTTCTCCCAACCAGGTTGTACGAACTCGGTGCGTCTGGGAAGGTGTCTTAATTTCTCTATGCAACTCTGCAAAATGTATTTATTTAATCCTTCACGTTTTCCCTTAAGAGAAAAAACAAACAAACCATCAGCGGTGCTTTTAGTCCGTTCTCGAGGGAAGTGAAAAGTGCCAAAGATTGCCTAAAGATTCCTGGACAGGAAATAGGAAGAATTTGGACAATCTGGCTTTGTTCCCAGGTGTTTTATTTCTGCAACATCCTGGTTTATTTAGGGGGGAGGAAATCCATAATGAAGTTCCATAATGAAAAGGACATGATAGCAGTCTTCCAAGATTTGAGGGGCTGCCCCAAAGAAGAGGGGCTCAACCCAGGGGTGAAATCCAGCAAGCTCTGACAGGTTCTGGAGAACCGGTAGCGGAAATTTTGAGCAGTTTGGAGAACCGGCAAATACCACGTCTGGCTGGCCCCAGAGTGGGGTGGGAATGGAGATTTTGCAATATCCTTTCCCCAGGAGTGGGCTGGGAATGGAGATTTTGCAGTATCCTTCTCCCAGGAGTGGGGAGGGAATGTGGATTTTGCACTATCCTTCCCCTGCCATGCCCACCAAGCCACGCCCACAGAACCGGTAGTAAAAAAAAAAAAAATGGATTTCACCACTGGCTCAACCTCTTCTCCAAAGCACCTGAGGGCAGGACAAGAAGCAACGGATGGAAACTCATCAAGGAGAGAAACAACCTGGAATTAAGGAAGAATTTCCTGACAGTGAGAACAATTAATCAGGTAACAGTGAGTTGGAAGGGACCTTGGAGGTCATCGAGTCCAACCCCCTGTTCATATGCAGGAGACCTATAGTAGGGATTCGAACTGCCGAAGTGCCGACCTTTCTGGGAATTGATCTCTGTGCTATTTTGCACTTTTAAAAAAATCCAAACGTGCATTTATTTTGGACTCCGTAACGTGTAAAACTGTTTTATAACAGATGAAACAATTTTAAAAATGAGAGCTAGGCAGATAATGAACATGAATGGAGTTAATTATTCTTCGCAATCAGTGGAACCACTTGCCACCAGAATCTTAAGAAGAGATTGGACAACCATTCGTCTGAAATGTTACAGACCTACTGCTTGAGCAGGGGGTTGGACTAGATGACCTACAAGGTCCCTTCCATTTCTGTTAATCTGTTTCAGGAAAGCCACATGGATGATTTTGCAAAAGTCAGCAGGAGTCTCGCTTGACTGAAAGGAGAGTTCGCATGTTATGGCCAATCCAGAAAATATAATGCAGGTTGCTTAACGTCACCGTAAACCACTGCAGATTACTGATAAAATACTTTGTAGCTCAGGGTTGAACTATGGAGTCCTTGGTTCTCTCTGAGCTTGATTGTTTTCTTGCAGACGTTTCATTACCAAACTAGATAACATCATCAGTGCTGGAAGGAGGTGGGCGATGCTTCCAATTTATATACTTAGTACAATCATATATGCTAAGATTGCCAACCTTAACTGAACCTGAAAAGGTAAGCAAGGTTTGAGAGGAATAATGCTTGGAAAGGAGACCACCAAGAGTTCCAAAGCCTATGAGCAGGTGAGGGACAGGTAGTCCTTGACATATGACCACAATTGAGAGCAACATTTCTGCTATTAAGCAAGACACTTGTTACATCAGTTTTGCTCCATTTTACAACCTTTTTTGCCACAGTTGTTATAAGTGAATTACTGCAGATGTTAAATTGATTAGTAAATCTGGTTTGGATATGGATTTTGCTGGTCACAAAAAGGGATCACATGATCTCGGGACACAATAACGGTCATAAGTGTGAAACAGTTGCAAAGCATCTGAATTTTGTTCATAATACCATGAGGATGGAAGACAGAAAAAAATCCCATTAGAAGGTAATAAAGAAGATTTTAGAATGTGCAGAAATGAATAAGTTGACATTGAGAATGAAAGATAAAGAGGAATCGGGGTATTTCAAGACATGGGGATGATTTTATGTATGGTTAGAAAAGAAATATGAATAAAAGATTATAGAGAAATAAATAAGATATGAGTAAATGAGAAAGACAAAAAAATAGAAACGCATAAGACATCTGTGTAAATGGAAAAGGGGGGGAAAGAAAATAAATGTATATTTATGATGATATGTGTGAATTTAGTAACATGAAAAAGTAATTGAAAAGAAAGTAAAAATTGGGATTGTTTGAATACCACTTTGGAAAATACTAAATTGAAAATGAATACAACAATTAGAGAGAGAATGGAGAGGGATAGAGGAGAGAAGAGAGGAAGGAGAGAGAGGGAAAGAGAAAAGGAAAAGGAGAGGAAGAAAGAGGAAACGAGTAGGAGAGAAGATTAGAAGGGAGGAAGAAGGGAGGTTGGGGAAGGAGAGAGGAAAAAAGGAAAAGGAGAGGAAGAAAGAGGAAACGAGTAGGAGAGAAGGTTAGAAGGGAGGAAGAAGGGAGGTTGGGGAAGGAGAGAAGGAGAGGAGGAAAGAAGAAAATAGATGGGAGAGGGATAGAGGAGAGGAGAGGAAGGAGAGAGAGGGAAAGAAGAAAGAAAAGGAGAGGAAGAAAGGGGGAAACGAGTAGGAGAGACGGTTAGAAGGGAGGTGTGGGGGAAAGGAAGGGGAAGGAGAGAAGGAGAGGAGGAAAGAAAGACGAGTAGATGGAAGAAGGGAGGGAAAGGGAAGAGAGAGGGAGAAGAAGGATTGTTGTAAAACAAGGGAGATGAAATGGTAGAAGCAACTCTGAATATAATTAAATTGTTTAGGATGACGATTGTATTAGTATGAAAGTTAAAAGAAAAATATGTATGTTAGATAAGAAACTACATTTAAGATATGTTTATAAGGAAAAAAAAACGTTTTTAAAATAAACCCACGAGGATGCTACAATGGCTGTAAGTGTGAAAAACAGTCGTAAGTCACTTTTTAAAGGGCTGTTGTAACTTCGAACAGTTACTAAAACCTGTGCTTTGATGACCAAGATCTTCCAAGACTTTATGACAGAAAAATATTCTGAATTTCTCAGGGGTTGGGTTTTTTTTTTTTCCTCTCGGGGCTTCTGCAAAACATTTGAGTTCAATAATCGTTCGGGAGTTCCATTTATCTCCTCTCTGTATAAAACGATGCTATTTTTTTTCCTCCGGGTTGGATCTTGGCAGCTGGTAGGGCTCCCTCACTGGGAGTCAAATGGGATTTCCTGATCTCGAACTCAGTGTAGATCCACTGCCCCCTTCTGGATTAGCCTTGATTGCTCAGCCTTGCATTTTCCACGGCTGAAAAATGGTGGACAATTAATCAAACACCATGATTTAAGTAAGCGGTATTTCTCAGCCTGGGCCACTTTAAGACGTGTGGACTTCAACTCCCAGAATTCCCTGGGATCAACATGGCTGACTGTGGAATTCTGGGAGTTGAAGTCCACATACCATAAAAATTGTTGAAGATGAGAAACGCTACTCTGGAGCATTTCTAGGCAGTCCTCGACTTACAACAGTTCATTTAGTGACCGTTGGAAATTAGAACGGCATTGAAGAAGTGACATACGACCGTTTTTCACACTTAACGACCGTTGCAGCATCCCCAGGGTCACGTGATTCAAAATTCAGATGCTTGGCAATTGACTCGTATTTATGACGGTTGCAATGTTCCCCGGGGTCACGTGATTCCCCCTTTTGTGACCTTCTGACTAGCAAAGTCAATGGGGAAGGCAGATTCACTTAACAACCGGGTTACTAATTTAACAACTGCAGGATTCACTTAACGACAGTGGCAAGAAAGGCCGTAATATGGGGCAAAACTCACTTAACCAATGTCTCATTTAGCAACAGAAATTTTGGGCTCCGTTGAATCAGTTCCCGTGCATCCAAATTTTGATTATATGACCACAGGGATGCAACAGTCAAAAAACAGAAATGGTCATAAGTCATTTTTTTCAATACCGTTGTAACTTCGAATGGTCACTAAACAAACGGTTGTAAATTGAGGACTACCTGCACGCATTTGTTCTTAAGGCTTAACCTTGTCCAGCCAGAATTAGTCCCTCTGTCCTTCTGCAACTTTTCTATTCGTAGCCAATGTCAGGTCCTGCTTTGCTTGTTACATTTTTATGTACTTCCCATGTAATAACATATATTTTAGCTTTGTCCAAATAAACCAACTTTATATCCCTTCCTTTTGCTTTGAACAATTTTGTCTATGGAGTTTATGCATTTGTTTATACATTAATCCCTTTACATAGTGTCTCAGAACTTGACATAATGTCATTTTCTCTCTTCCTTTTATAAATCCAAAAGGAGACCATTACCCAAGTCGCTATTCTGGTTTCTCATTTGTACATCCCTTTTAATTATGAGGACATCACTTGGTGTCCTTTGCTTATCCATCTTTTTTATCTCCATGTCATTAATCATTTTTAAACCCACTTTCGAATCCGCCTCCATTTCAGCCTTCTCCAGCAAAACTTGTTCCTCTTCCGTAACACCGTTTAAATTCAGTTTTATGACAGCAGATCATCTTAAAAGTAGCTTCTCGGTGCATTGTTCCCAAATATCCTTGAATTCTATCATATTTTGCTCCATTCTGTATTTGTTGGGTCTCTTCTTTAAGTCCAATCTTTAATTCTTTCTGATTCCTTCTAGCGTGCAAACCTTCAAAATCTCATCATGTTTTTTTCCACTTAATCAACAGGATTTTGTCACGGGAAGCTTTCTAGCAATATATTAGAATACAGGTAGCCCTCGTCTTACGGCCACAGAGTTTTGCTTCATTTTACGACCTTCCTTGCCATAGCTGTTAAGGGAATCACTGCAGCTGATAAATTAGCAGCACAGTTATTAAGTGAATCTTGCTTCCCTGTTTAGATTTTGTTCGTCGGAAGGTCACAAAAGGGGATTATGACATGACCCCAGGACACTGCGACCGTCATAAATGTGAGCCAAGCATCTGAATTTGGATCACAGGACCGCGGGGGGGATGCTGCTAAGGTTGTGAGGATGAAAAATGGTCCTAGGTCACTTTTTTCAGTGCCGTTGTAAGTTCGAAAAAAAAAATCACTAAAGGAATGTTGTAAATCGAGGACTACTTATATATTCATTTATGGCTACTTCAGATGTGAGGTTTATCCTTCCATATTTCCCCACCTGCTGCTGAATCATTTAGAGATATCACCAATTTTTTTTTCTCCAAAAAAAAAATGATCCTAAAATTAAGTTTTATTCACTTGTGCATCTCATTGGTACCTTAGATTACTGTTTCTCAACCTTGCCAAATTTAAGCCAGTTTGACTTCTAGAGAATCCCCCCCCAGCTAACATTCGGGAGCCTTTCCCTGACCTCCATGAGGGCTAGCACCTTGCGATGCCTGTGAGGCTAACCCCGCTGGATGGAAACCGGCCCCCTCAGAGACCCAGTGAGGATGGAACGCTCAGAGGTCGCTATAGCAACAGCTAGACACGGCTCTCGGAACCCCGCGAGCGGTTCCCCCCCCATTTCCCGCCGTCGCCGTGGCAACGTAGAACCCCCGGCCCGTCAAGCCTCGAAGGCGATTCGTCGCCGGTCGCTATGGTAACTAGACCACCCCGGCCCGGCAAGCCTTGCGGGCGGTTCATCGCCGGTCGTTATGGCAACGTAGAGCGCCCCCCCCCACGACCCGGCATGCTTTGCGAGCTGTTCGGTTTGGTCGCCATGGCGACGTAGAGGCCCTGCCCGCCAGGCCTAGCAGGCCGGCCTCCCGCCGCCCCCCCTGCCCCGCCTCAAGCCGGCGGGAAGGCGGGGTCAGCTGGCCCGAGGGCCCCGAAAAAGAGCGGATGCGGCGGCGGGCGCTTCCTTTCCTCTACGTTCGGCCCTCCGACCGGCCATGGCTCCCGCCGGCGACCGCACCGGCTATTGGGGCCCGCCGACGTCCACCCTCGACTGGTGCGAGGAGAACTACGTCGTGTCCTCCTACATCGCCGAGTTCTGTGAGTTATGGCGGCGGCTGGGTGTGGGGTCAGGTGCGCCTTCCTTCTTGAACCCCCCCTCCCCCAGGCTGTGGGGTGATGCAGGGGGGGGTCGTTACATTATTGAGGGAGGGGGGCAGCCCCCCACTCAGCCTTGAAGCGTTGCATCTTTGCAAAGGGGGGCTTTGGTAGAAGCCACCCCTCCCCCAGAGTTTATTTTTTGTGGGGGAGGGGGCTGCAGGTTGCCCATAGGAATTGCTTAAGGAGATCTCCCCCCCCCCCCATTCCAGATCCTTCCTTCCTCCCCCACACATTGTGGAGCTATGTGGGGGGGGGGATGTTTGGAAAATAATAATGAGAAGGGGCAGTCTTGGGTGGCCAGAATAATAAAAGAGTTGGAAGGGTCCTTGGAGGTCATCTAGACCAGGGGTCTCCAACCTTGGCCCCTTTAAGACTGGGGGACTTCAACTCCCAGAATTCCTCAGCCAGCAAAGCTGGCTGAGGAACTCTGGG
>WNWU01019792.1:431-13077 GCA_012654045.1 Ptyas mucosa
AATCACCAGGAGATGGTGAGTTCTAGTCCTGCCTCAGGCATGAAAGCAGCTGGGTGACTTTGGGCCAATCACCAGGAGATGGTGAGTTCTAGTCCCGCCTCAGGCATGAAAGCAGCTGGGTGACTTTGGGCCAATCACCAGGAGATGGTGAGTTCTAGTCCTGTTTTAGACGTAATAACCTGCTTGGTCACTTTGGGCCAATCCCCAGGAGACTGTGAGTTCTAGTCCCGCCTTATGCACGAAAGCTGGCGGGGTGACTTTGGCCAATCACCTGGAGCTGGAGAGTTCTAGTCCCACTTTAGCCGTGAAAGCCTGCTGAATGATTTTGGGCTAGTTGCTCTTTCTCAGTCCAACTCACCATACAGGGTAGTTGTTTCTGGGTATTTCTCCATGGAGGAAGGAGTATTACCTACATTCACTGCCCGTGGTTACTTATAAAGGAATAAAGGCAGGAGATAAATACAATATAAAGAAATATATTGAAATAAATAGCATTAATACTTGTGGTTCAGCTACACTGGATTGGACTTTTAGTGAGTAGCCACAACAGCAATTCAACAGCTGGGCATGTCCTGATGTGACCTTTTCTACACTTGTGTTGAAAAAGCAGAAGGATATCGGCAATGTTGATGCTTCTACTTTTTTTAAATCTCTTTTTTTTTTTTTGGTCCACGCCCACCTGCCCGAGAATTTCTTCACTGGCCTTAACGACACGTCCTATATAACTTCTGCTCCACAGCCGCCAGTAACCTTTGGAAAGGGAAGTTCTCATATAGCTTTGGCGGTTCATGAACCATAAGATTTTTGCATCTCTGGGAGTAAGACGTGAAGTTTTCACGTACTCTTAATCTGCATACGAACAGCTGGCACAGTTCATGCCTAGGAAATCCAGCGCTAGCGGTTTAGAACCGCTAATTGCCTTTGTTGCTCTTCTCCTTGGTAATAGTTTTGTTGCTGTTGCTGTTGCGTTCTCATCACATTGCCTTCCTCTGATCCTCTCTCCATAACTCAGGCAGCCATAAGTTGTTGTTATTATTATTATTTTTTCGTTCACTTCCGTCCGATTCTGGGAAGCTGCCTGGAAAAGCTGCTGCGGTTTTTTTGGCCAGGGTTTTCAGAAGTGGTTTGCCATTGCCTGCTTCCTAGGGCTGAGTGAAAGCAACTGGCCCAAGGCCATCCAGTTGGCTTCATGCCCAAGGCGGGGCTAGAACTCCCAGGCACTCGGTTTCTAGTCTGATAACCTTAACAACTACATCAAATTGGTTCTCAAGTTATCCTTGCCTATTTTAATTTTGTGTCTCTCTGTGCGCGCATGCCTTCGAGTCAAGTGTTGATTCCTGATGACTGCCTGGAGCAGGGGTCTCCAACCTTGGCAACTTTAAGCCTGGGGGACTTCAGCTCCCAGAATTCCCCAGCCTGGCTTCTGGGAGTTGAAGTCTGCCAGGCTTAAAGTTGCCAAGGTTGGTCGGGAGTAGTCCTTGCAGTTTTCTTGGCCAGGGTTTTCCAAAGTGGTTTGCATTTTTTTATAATTATTATTATATTATATTTATATACCGCTCTACTCCCGGGGGACTCAGGGCGGGGTACAGACAAATGATAAAATACATATAATACAAATATTTTAAAGAATTGATTAAAATACAATTAAATAATTTGGTCTTAAACCTAAAATTAAAACTCTAAATTTATGAGATTAAGATTTAAGAATATAAGAGCAATTTTAGAAGAGGTTAGTCCAGGCCAGCCTGCTGGAATAGAATTTGCCATCTTCCTAGGGCTGAGAGACAGAGACTGGCCCAAGGTCACCCAGCCTAAGGCAGGACTAGAACTCCCAATCTCCTGGTTTCTAGACAATGCCTTAACATGACACCATATTGACTCTCTCATTCTTACCTGTCCTGAGGTTGAAATAGGAGTTCGTCCCCCTGTCTCAATCCAGGTTTTGCCGTAGATACTCACTCACCTGACTTCTTCGGGCAAATATCAATTGTCCTAATGGCTACATAAGGCTTTATCCATCTTGAAGCACTCTTTGCTAGTGCCAAAATAAGGATGAGATAACTATTTTTAAGCCCAGCACAGCGAAGGACTAGAAACCTAGCTTATTCGTGGTCTGAAGATGAGTTGAAGGTAGTCTTGCTGAGACACGGGCAGAAAAAAAAAAAAACAATTTTGCCATGGTATATTTCAAATGCAACTAGGGAAGGCTTCTAAGACCAGGAAGGAAATCCAGAATGTGAATTGCTGGTTGTGGGAAACAAGAGTCAACTTCATTTCTCCATGGAGATCAGCAAACACTTCAGATGCCACATGGGGAAATTCCCTGCCAGCATATTTGAAGAGGCTGATCTGTATCTCTGGAATTGAGTCCTTCCCTCACCTCTCTTCATTCCTCCCACTCATTGCTCTGGTTAAGTGGCGTAACTTACCAATATATGGGGTGATCCATCAAAGCAGCAAAAGTACAACAACAAGAAATCTTTAAATTAATTTGTCTTGGTTTGTGAAGAGTGGTAACACCATGTTCTCGGATTTGTTGGCATTTCTGTGTGATTTGTTGGCATTTCTGTGTGAACAATGGTAACACCCCATTCTCACGAGTTCTTATTGCATAAATATCGTTCTGGGGGTTTAATAGAACGTTGTGCGTATGAGGGCACGAAAACCAAAGACAGATAATTGCTTCAGTGCTTCCTCCATTTATTTCTCCCTGACTTCTTTGAACCCTTCTCCCTTTCACCCCAAATATATTTATTTGGTGCTTTGTGTGGGTTGTGTATGGATACAGGTTGTCCTTGCTTAATGACCGATTGCTTGGCAATAGCACTTAGACTTATGTACGGTTTCATAGTAATTTACTGCCCTCTCTAAGCAGAATAACAGAGTTCGAAGGGACCTTCTAGTCCAGCTCCCTGCTCAGGAAACCCTATTATACCGTTTTAGGCAACTGGTTGTCCAATCTCTTCTTAAAAACTTCCAGTGTTGGAGCACCCACAATTTCTGGAGGCAAGCTGTTCCACTGGTTAATTTTTCTCACTATGAGAAAATTCTTCCTTAGCTCTAAGTTGCTTCTCTCCATGGTTAGTTTCCATCCGTTGCTTCTTGTCCTGCCCTCAGGTGCTTTGGAGAATAGCTTGACTCCCTCTTCTTTGGGGCAACCCCACAGAGATATTGGAAGGCTGCTATCCTGTCTCCCCTAGTCCTTCTTTTCATTTAACTAGACGTACCAAGTTCCAGCAATCATTCCTCATATGTTTTAGCCTCCAGTACCCTCATCATCTTTGTTGCTCTTCTTTGCACTCTGGAAAGAGTCTCAGCGGTTTTACAGAGTCAGCTTTTTGCCCCCAACAATCTGCTTCCTCATTTTACCGACCTTGGAAGGACAGAAGGCTGAGTCAACCTTGAGCCGGTCAGGATCGAACTGCTGGCAATGAGCAGTTAGTCTCCAATGCTGCATTCTAACCACTGTGCCACCACGGCTTAGCAATCATTTAAACTCACAACAAAGCCCCCAAAAGCTACTTAACAACGTCTACACATAACCCCACTGTCACATGACCACATTTCGGACACTTGACAACCTGCTCACTTTTATAGCCAGTTGCAGGATTCTGCAGTCAGAGGGCTGCGATGTACAACATTATTTGCCAGGAGAAAATTTCTGGCAGTGAGAACAATCAACAGACAGAACAGAAGTTGCCTTCAGAAGTTGTGGGAGCTTCATCCGTGGAAGCTTTCAAGAAGAGACTGGACTGCCATCTGTCAGAAATGGTGTAGGGTCTCCTTTTTGGGGGGGGGGGTTGGACTAGATGACCCATAGGGTCCTTTCCAACTCTGTTCATCTGTTAATCTACTCTAAGAGTACAGCGGACCCCATACTTAACAAGAGTTGCAGTGTGGCATGGATGGAAAGTTTGTGGGCCGTGTCTCGGAGTGACAAGGAATTTTTGTTTTTAGACAGCTGTGTCAGCGTCTTTTCTTCACACCCTTTATCTCTGCAATACCAACGGGCACCTCTTCCCGTCCAACCGTTTCTTACAACTCCGCAAATAGAATAGAATATTCTTTTTTGGCCAAGTGTGATTGGACACACAAGGAATGTGTCTCCGGTGCATAAGCTCTCAGTGTACATAACAAGCAACAAGTGATAAATCATGACCGCAGTCATAAAATACCACCATCATCAATCGTAAAGTCCACCACTCGGTGATTTTATTTTTATTTTATTTTTTATTTTATTTATATGCCGCCCTTCTCCGGAGACTCAGGGCGGCTTACAATGCGTTAAGCAATAGCCTTCATACTTTTGTATATTTTATACAAAGTCAGCTTATTGCCCCCACAAACTGGGTCCTCATTTTACCCACCTTAGAAAGGATGGAAGGCTGAGTCAACCTTGAGCCTGGTGAGAATTGAACTCGCAGTAATTGCAGGCAGCTGGATGTTAAATGCTGCCTTAGTAGGAGGCATTAGCCTCCTACGCCACTCAGGCTCCTATGATAGTCATAGGATACTAAATAAGCAGTCGACATAAATCATGGGCTTCCCCATTGACTTTCTTTGTCAGAAGGTCTCAAAGGGGGATCATATGACCCTGGGATACAGCAGCCGTCATAAATGTGAGTCAGTTGCCAAGCCTCCGAATGTAAATCACGTAACCATGAGGATGCTGCAATGGTCATAAGTGTGAAAAATGGTCATAAGTCACTTTTTTCAATAATAATGTCACTTCCAACAGTCACTTTAGTGTCCTAAGGCCACGTTTGCATCCTGCATCCAGTTTTGGTCGCCACTGTGTAAAAAAGATGTGGAGACTCTGGAAAGAGTGCAGAGAAGAGCAACAAAGATTAGGGGACTGGAGGCTAAAACATATGAAGAACGGTTGCAGGAACTGGGTATGTCTAGTTTGATGAAGAGAAGGACTAGAGGAGACATGATAGCAGTCTTCCAATATCTCAGGGGCTGCCCCAAAGAAGAGGGAGTCAAGCTATCTTCCAAAGCACCTGAGGGCAGGACAAGAAGCAACGGGTGGAAACTTATCAAGGAGAGAAGCAACTTAGAACTAAGGAGAAATTTCCTGACAGGGAGAACAATTAATCCGTGGAACAACTTGCCTCCAGAAGTTGTGAATGCTCCAACTCTGGATGTTTTTAAGAAGATGTTGGATAACTATTTGTCTGAAGTGGTGTAGGGTTTCCTGCCTAAGCAGGGGGTTGGACTATAAGACCTCCAAGGTCCCTTCCAACTCTGTTATTCTATTCTAAAAGATACTAAGTATAAGTCGAAGAATACCTGTACTAGATAACTTCACTTAAAAGAAGCCAGCCTTTCTTCTTTCTCAGTTTTAGAATATTTATGGCTTTTGAGATAAGGCTCAAAAACTGGATTTAACCTTGCAATATAGTTGAAAGCCAGTGTATTTTGAAATAAGTGCAGTATTTTATAGCCAGGCTGATTATTACTATATTTTGCTCAAGCTGTATGATGCGAATTCATGAGCAATTCCATCCAGAACACCCGGTGATGATACTATTTATACATGAATTTGTTTCGTTCTGATGCTAGGTCAATGGCTTATATTTTTGTAGTTATACGCTATATTTGTTTAATTTTATATGGGGATCGTTAGTTGGTTGATTGTTTTGTTTTTGGCTGCCGGCTGCCCAGAGTCACATTGCATGATCTGGGCAGCCTTATAAGCCTTAAACAAACAAACAAAAAAAGTTTCTAAATTTAAATTTAAACTGCTTCAAACGATGAGTAACCAGTTCTGTCAGCCAAAGAGAAACAACTACGTATTTTAGCCTCCTAAAGCGTCATTGTTCAGTCCTTATCTCTCGATGGGCTGGACAGCTCACCGTGGTGTAAGGAGCTGATGATCTTGTGCCCTTGTTCAATTGCTGTTGTGGCTTTGTTGTGTTGTTGCGGTTGAGCTCTCTGAGCCTGGGTTGTTTTCCTGCACGATTGCATTCCCAGTCTAGGCGACAAGTATAATTCAGCTTTTTTCTCTCTCTCTTATCGCCCTGTGACACCTTTTCTATTTTGACAAGCTAGCGTAGAAGTGGGTGCCGAGCTGTGTAATGAAACGTTTGTTGGCAGAGGAACCCAGTACAGGTACTCCTCGTCTTACGACCACCATTGAGCCCAGCAATTTCTGTTGCTAAGCGAGACAGTTGTTAAGTGAGCTTGGCCCCATCTTTACAACTTTTCTTGCCGCAGTTCTTCGGTGAATCACCACAGTTAAGTTAGTAGCAACAGGAATAGCGGTTAGATGTATATACCGCTTCACAGTGCTTTCACAGCCCTATTATAAGAGATGTACAGACTCAGCCTCTTGCCCCCAACAATCTGGGTCTTTGTTTTACTGACCTCAAAAGGACGGAAGGCTGAGACAACCTTGAGCCTGGTGAGAATTGAACTGTCCGCAGTCGGCAGAATTAGCCTGCAATACTGCATTCTAACCACTGTGCCTCCATAGCTCTAGTAACACGGTTGTTAAGTGAACTTGGCTTCCTCATAGACTTTGCTCCTCCGAAGGTCACAAAAGCAAGTCCCATGACCTCACCGCAACCCTCATAACTGCAGTAGTGGCCAAAATTGTGGAAACCTTTTGGGAAAAGTATATTTTCTAAAACTAGCTAATAACACCGCTTTTGTTTGGGAGTAGTACCCTAAAATTATATATCAACGGAAAGATAATGTAATCAAGAATGCAATGCAATAACTTTGATGAAGTATTTGCTATTAGAATAGCAGTTACCGTATAGAGAAGAAAAGGGAAACTCAAAGAAAAAAAAATGAGATCTACAAAAATTATCACCGTTTGCGCAAAGATGGAAAGCAGAGAAAATCCCTATGGAGGAAGAAATAATTAAGAAACTATTGGATTGTGCAGAAATGAATAGATTGACCTTGATACTTAAAGAAAGAGAGGAATCGAATATTTTCAGATATGGGGGCAATTTTATTATTGGTTGGAGAAGAGATATGCATAGAGTAGTATTGTAAAGAAAGAAGGGAGAAATGTTATAACAAATGAAGTGAGAAATATTAAGATACGAGAAACAATTGAGTAGGGAGAAGACGCAAAAGATGCACTCAGATGATGCACTGATGGATTGATTATGTATTGTATGTTTGTCTATAAAAATAAAAACCTTTTTTGCAAAAAAAAAATATCACCACATCAATTAATCCTTCGCTGGGTAACCTTTAGCATGAATGACGGCCTTACAACGTCTTCCCATGGAGGGAACCAAGTCTTTTAGTTCTGCAGCTGTTCTCATGGGAAACCAGGATTGAATGATGGCTTCTATTAACTGGGTTTGATTGCTGGGTGGCTTCTGACTAACCAGTTTCTTTAGTCGGCTCCATCGATTTTCCATTGGGTGAAGGTCTGCGCTATTCCCAGATCATTCCAGCACTGGAATATCATTATCTTGAAACTTCCCCCCCCCAAAAAGTGGTGTTATTAGCCATCAAACCTCAAAAATACACTTTTCCCAAAAGGTTCCCACAATTTTGGCCACTACTATATGAATCAGTTGCCAGGCATTTAGACACACTGGGATGCTGCTACGATTGTAAGTGTGAAAAACAGTGACGTAACCTTTTTCCAGCGCCGTGTCTGAACGGTCATTAAATGAACTGTCGTAAGAAGGACGACCTGCCAATTGTTCAGTCAGTCCTGAGCTACAACTGTTCTCTACAGTTCCCCGTTTAGGAAGGAAGGAAGGAAACTTGCATCAATGCGAGTTTGAAAGACAATGGCTTTTCTTGCTCAATCCAGTAAATATCTTGTTCCTGAGGCATTTTCCTCCCAGGGTTTTTAATCCGCTTAGAGCTTGTTGAATGTCAGGTCAATGGCTAATCGACTTCGGAGTTAATTATACCATCCTAGATAGCTGGATGGTAGCTTTCTCCATCACCGCCCACAGGTATGAATTCACAAGGAGTTGTGAGTGCACTGAGTTGCTTAGTGTAGCTATTTGAAAAGTGTTTGTCATCAGAACTCAACAAGGGGCGGAAGCACCGAGGTGTACATTAGATGTGCATAATCTCTTGATTCCCAGGATTGGATCACGTCGTGGTTTTATTATTTTTATTCGATTTTTTTTTTAAAAAAAAAAAAATCCCTGCTGTTCTTTACAGGTAGACCTCAACACCTACAATTGAGCCCAATATTCCTGTGGTTAAGCGAACCTTGCTCCATTTTACGACCTTTCTGGGCAGGTTTGTTAAGGGAATCACTGCAGTCGCTAAGGGAGTAACACCATTGTTTCAGGCGAATTTGGCTTCCCCGTTGACTTTGTTCGTCAGAAGCTCGCAGAAGAGGATCCCTTGACCGCGGGACACAGCGACGGTCATAAATATGGGTCAGTTGCCAAGCGTTTGAATTTTGGTCACGTCATGAGGATGCTGCAAAGGTCCTAACTGTGAAAAACCATCATGAGTCACATTTTTCAGTGGCCATTGTAATCTTGAATGGTCGCTGAAAGAACTGTTGTTAGGCGAGGACTACTTTTTTTTTTTTTATTTGATTTATATGCCGCCCTTCTCCGGAGACTCAGGGCGGCTTACAGTGCGCTAAACAGTAGCCTTCATACTATTGTATATTTATACAAAGTCAGCTTATTGCCCCCCACAAACTGGGTCCTCAATTTACCTACCTTAGAAAGGATGGAAGGCTGAGTCAACCTTGAGCCTGGTGAGATTCGAACCTGTAATAATTGCAGGCAGCTGGTGTTAATAACAGGGTGCTTTAGACCACTGTACTACCAAGGCTCTTGCAGTTTGGTCAACTCAAGGTGGCAAAAATACCTTGTACAGGTAATAGCAACAGCACTTACAGCTAGTCCTTGATTTACAACTGTTCATTTAGTGACTCTTCAAAGTTATGACGACACTAAAAAATGTGACTTACGACAGTTTTTCACAGTTACAACTTTTGAAGGATGCCCATGATCATGTGATGAAAATTCAGAAGTTTGACAAGTGACTCATATTTATGACGGTCGCTGTGTCCCAGGGTCACGTCATCCCTTTTTGCGACCTTCTGACAAGGAAAGTCAAGGGGGCAGCCAGATTCACTTAACAACCAGGTTACTCATTTATCGACTGCAGTCATTCACTTAAATAACTATGGCAAGAAAGTCGTAAAACTTAACAAATGTCTCACTTAATACAAAACTTGGACTCAATTGTGGTCATAAATCGAGGACTACCTGTATATACTGCTTCACGGTGCTTTCCAGCCCTCTCTAAGCAGTTTACAGAGTCAGCATCTTGCCCCCCCAACAATCTGGGTCCTTGATTTACAACCATTCTTTTAGTGACCATTCAAAGTTATGATGGCACTGAAAAACTGACTTATGACCATTTTTCACCCTTACAACTGTTGCATCATCACCACGGTCACGCATTAAAAATTTGGGTGCTTGGCAACTGACATGTACTTACGACAGTTGCAATGTCCCCCCGGGGTCACGTTGATCCCCTTTTGCGACCTTCCCATTCGACTTCTGAGAACAAGGTCAATGGGGGACGCCAGATTCATTTAATGACTGTTAATAACTCTAGTGATTCGCTTAACAACCGTGAATTTTTTTTAAAAAAAATGTGGTACAATGGGAAAGAAAGTCATTTAACAACCCATCTTGCTTAGCAATGGAAATGTGGGGCTCGATTGCGATCGTAAGTCGAGGACTACCTCTATTAGCTGCCTGGAATAGGCAGCAATTTTTTAAAGAAGTATTCAGATAGATAGATAGATAGATAGATAGATAGATAGATAGATAGATAGATAGATACCGTGTTTCCCCCAAAATAAGACCCTGTCTTATATTTTTTTGAACCCCGAAATAAGCGCTTGACCTTATTTTTGGGGAGGTCTTATTATTTTGGGGCGCGTGGAGCAAGACAGGGCTCCTCTTGCCATCTTACCTGATTTCCAGCTCTGCCTCCCTAACCCTAACCAGAGGAGATGGCAGGAACCGGCTGCTCATGCTTAACCGCATGCTTAATATTTTTTATTTTGGGGGGAGGTCTTATATCTCGGGAGGTGTTATTTTCAGGGAAACACGAGAGAGAGGGAGGGAGGGAGGGGGGAGAGAGAGAGAGAGAGAGAGAGAGAGAGAGAGAGAGAGAGAGAGAGAGAGAGATTTATTTTGTTTTTTTGTTTGTTTATTTATTTATTTATTTATTTATTTATTTATATTAAATTTATAGACCGCCCTTCTCCCTGAGGACTCAGGGTGGTGTACAGCCGGAATTAAAAAACACATAATATAAACAATAAGAACAATTAAAAATAGAATAATAAATTTTGGCTCGAATTAAAAATACCAATCCCCATAAAATTTAAAATTTAAATATAAAATACTGCTTAAGCCAGCCCGGCTTGTTTGAAGAGGTAAGTTTTCAGGGCACGACGGAAGGCACTGAGGTCTGGGATTTTCCTTATCTCGGGGGGGTAACTGATTCCAGAGGGTAGGTGCCCCCACAGAGAAGGCTCTCCCCCTGGGGGTCGCCAGCCTACATTGTTTGGCTGACGGCACCCCAAGGAGGCCCTCTCTGTGGGAGCGCACGGGTCGATGGGAGGTCGTCTGTGGCAGTAGACGGTCCCGTAGATAACTAGGTCCTATGCCATGGAGCGCTTTAAAGGTGATAACCAACACCTTGAAATGCACCCGGAAGACCACTGGGAGCCAGTGCAGCTCGCGCAGGAGTGGTGTTACATGGGAGCGCCACGTTGCTCCCATCACTACCTGCGCGGCTGCATTCTGGACCAGTTGGAGCCTCT
This sequence comes from Ptyas mucosa, assembly GCA_012654045.1. NCBI lineage: Eukaryota > Metazoa > Chordata > Lepidosauria > Squamata > Colubridae > Ptyas > Ptyas mucosa. Next base: position 11,233 of record WNWU01019792.1, read on the forward strand.
GGGTGCCCCTCAATCTACATTCCATAGATGCTTTCTTACCGCAGTCAGTAGGAGGGTGTTGGATTTCACAGCCAGCCAAAATGGTTAATTGGAGAATGTGATTTATGACATGGCCAGGGAGGAGGGGAGGGACAGGGTCAAAGGGGAACGTAAATCTACGTGGGATTAGTTCTAACTGCATCCGAATATTGCCGAAATGGTGCTCCTAATAAATGACTGTATTTCGTTTGAAGTTTGGCTCGTGGCTCATGAATTAATTAGGGGATCTTTCGGAAACTTCACTGATAGGACATAGGATAGATACAAAAGAACTCACTTTTGTTGCCAACAATGTAGACATTAATGGCTGTGCGTTATTTTGAGAGGACAGCACATTTACACTGTGATACAAGCTGTATAGTATACTCACTACTTCACATTGTAGCCAAGTGTCATTTCTTCAGTGTTGTTACATGAAAAGATATACTTAAATATTTACAAAATGTGAGGGGGTGTACTCACTTCTGTGACATACTGTGTGTGTGTATGTGTGTATGTATGTATATATACGTGTGTGTGTGTGTGTGTGTGTTTTCTGAGATTTCCACGGGTGTTTGTATGTAGGTCTTTGGTTATTCCGGTTTTCTCCCACATAAAATTGGAAGTGTCTTGGCGACGTTTCGACAAAGTCTCATTCGTCATCTTCAGGCTGGTGTTTTTGGCTTCATGAACACACCCCCAGCCAATCAGAGCACAGCCAACCCACCATCCAATCAGAGCACAGCCAGGCCCCCAACCAATCAGAACACACCTCCACCCAATCAGAACACAGCCAAGCTCCCACCCAATCAGTTCACACCCCCACTAGCAGTTAAAAGGAAGAAACAGCTGAGATCACACATTGCTCCTAGAAGCACGAAGCCGAAAACACCAGCCTGAAGATGACGAATGAGATTTCGTCGAAATGTCGCCAAGACACTTCCAATTTTACACGGGAGAAAACCCAAATAAGCAAAGACCTACATAGATAGATAGATAGATAGATACACACACACACACACAGATACACACACACAGAGAGAGATATACACACACTGCTTAGAGGAATGTAATTCTTTTGACTGTTGGCGAACGTTCATAAAATTGCTTCTAAAAATGACTGCACCAGTTTCTTTTAATACTAGGGAATGGGGAAGAAGAACCATTCATTTCCCTTATTGTAAAGGAAACTGTTTTGCTGTAGGAGATAACTGAAAAATATAGTTTTCCGCTCAGAAATGTCCTTTTTCTTCCTTCTTCTTCAAATCATCCGAAGTGTTCTCATGCCTTGTTGCTTTGGTTTCGTTTCTGCAGGGAACACCGTTAGCAATTTGATTTTCATTCTCCCTCCCATCTATGGTGCCATTCAGAGTTACAAAGATGGCCTTGAGAAACGCTACATAATGGCTTACTTGTGTGTCACAGGTACGTGAGCTTCTCTTCCATTCTATGACGTGGTCCGACCGAATGCTTTTTCTCTGACTTCAGGGGTCCCTCTAGTTTGAAAGTCCAGCTTATGTGCCCACACGAAATATAGCTGGAATAGTGTGGCATTGTTAAACTTTCAGCCCTGAGAAATAATGTGAGCTGTTCTAAGAAAATTTTTTCTCCAACAGCTTTTTTTCCAAATCTGTTTAGAATTTCATGACATTTTTGTCTGTCTGTCTGTCTGTCTTTCTCTCTCTCTCTCTCTCTCTATCATCTATCTATCTATCATCTATCTATCTATCTAAGCTGTCTCTGTGTGTGCCTCTGTATATCTATCTGCCTATATCTATCTATCTATCTATCTATCTATCTATCTATCTATCTATCTATCTATCTATC
>WNWU01019796.1:0-11823 GCA_012654045.1 Ptyas mucosa
TGGACGGCTGAGAATCTGCACAGACATTCAGGCTTCTTTCATGGCAATTGCTACCACCCTTTATTTTCCTGTCTGCTGGCCCAACTGGCCATCAGCTGCTACATGAACTCAACTGCTGTCCAGGGGAGCTCAGTCTGGCCTGAATAGAATATAAATGCTTGCTTATAAGAGATGAGCTTGTTTTGGCCTTCAGCGTTCATAGGTCCAGCTTTTTTTCCCCTCCACTTCCCTTCTCTCTTTAGCATGTCAGCATCTTTTTATGTAAGCTGGAGGATAAATATAGAATTCTTGTCTCTCACTCAAATAAATAAATAAATAAATAAATAAATAAATAAATACACACACACACACACACACACACACACACACACACACACAAAAGGAACTATAAGCAGTCCTTATAACCATTCATTTAGCCACCATTCAAAGTTATAACAGCATTGAGAAAAGTGCACTTATGACCGGTCCTTGCGCTTATGACCCTCGCAGAATTCACATGGTCCACACAATCAAAATTTGGGCACTTGGCAAATGTCTTTAGGATGGTTGCAGCATCCTGGGGGTCATGTGATCTTCCCAGCTGACTTCTGACAAGCCAATGGGGGAAAAGCCAGATTCACTTAATGATCGCATGAATCACTTAACTACAGTGATTTGCTTAACAACTGTGGCCAAAACGGGCGTACAATCAAGCACAGCTCACTTTACAACCACCTTGGTTAGCAATGGAAATGATGGTCTCAAGTCAAGGCCTACCTGTAAAACACAAAGGCTACCCAAGAAGGAGAAAAGGAAAAAAAGATGAAAGTACCATAGTCTTGTTATGTAGAAACCTGGATGATCCTTTGCATGAAGTCAAGCTTAAAGCAAAGGAACCCTTAGTCAAGAAAAAAACAAAAAAAAAGCCATATATAACAATACTTAACCAGTTTGTTCTCTGGTTGCTGAATAAACTCTTTCAGTTGCTTTACAGTAGTCAGTCTTCGATCTCTGTCATCTTCCCGAGTAATCCTCCGAAGAAGATTTGACAGTCGAGACTCATCAGAGTAAGACAATGATCGCTCTAGAAATTGAGATAATGGCACACACGCATGTCCTTCTCTCCCAGAATCAGACTGATCCCCATAATAATAAATAATCCGTTCCCATGAAAATAGATCAGCTACATTTACTTTAACTTTGTCACAATTAATGGTAAACAACTTCAACCAACTTTGCTGTATGACTTTTGCTCAGAAAGGAACCAAAACCCGTAAAAAGTGGGTTTTGGTTCCACCCCCAATTTAAAAAAGAAAGAAAGAAACCCTTTTATTACAATGTTCTCAGGACAACGGTTCACTTGATTTAAAATAAACCGTAGTGTAATTATACCCAGTATTAGAATTTCATATTTTCAAGCCCTTGAACATGGTTCTAATTTTAGGAGACATTTCCTATGGTTACTATAATAATAAAACCAGCTCAAAGCAACAGCCCACTTTTCTACTGGCACACTCAGTTCTTACCCTGTGTTTTCCTCATGTCTTTTGTGACTAAAGCACGATTCCCATGCTGAACACTGGTAAAATCAGAATTGGTCACATTGTTAACTCTCAGCTCTTGCCCCAACGACTTCCGACCATAAGTATTTTCCCCAGATCCTCCATTGACACTGTAGCCACCTGGATTAAAACCAGTTTTTTTAAGGAAAGCATTAGAATCGCTTGGAAATTGCACCATATCCTAAAGCAGAAGATGATAATGTTTTTTTGGGGGGGGGGGTGAAAGGCCCCCATTGACCAATAACACTAGTTCCTGATTGCAAGAAGCTGTCATCATATCTGATTTCTCCTGCTCCCAAATTAAAAATACTTTACACCTCCTCTTCCAGGAAACAAGCCAGGACAGAAAGTGGTGTTTCAATATTCCTTATACCTCGCTATTTTAAAAAAGGTTTCTACCTATAAAAATCATTTTGCTAATTAACATAGATGTGATGGTTCAATTATCCCATCTATAACAAAATGCAACATAGCACAATAGTAATTCCAATAAAAACTGACCAGAGGATTGGTGACAGCCATGAAGTATCTAAGACCAGGAGTTTCCAAACTTGGCAATTTTAAGACTCGGGGACTTCAACTCCCAGATTTCCCCAGCCAGCATGACTGAGCGAGGAATTCTGGGAGTTTATTGGTTCAATTTATTTATTGGTTCGATTTATATGCCGCCCCTTCTCTGGAGACTCAGGGCGGCTTACAATGCGTTAACCAATAGCCTTCATACTTTTGTATATACCTGCTTAGTAGGGCTTTTGGCCCCCCCTAAGCGGTGTTCTTTTTATATGAAGTCAGCTTATTGCCCCCACAATCCGGGTCCTCATTTTACATACCTCGAAAGGGTGGAAGGCTGAGTCAACCTGAGTTGGTCCACAGGTCTTAAAGCTGCCAAGTTTGAAAACCATTGATCTAGACTAACTCATTTCTTTTACAGCCGTAACTGTTTCATATCAAATAAGATCATCTTTATACCTTTTTCTTCATTCTGGAGGTCAGTGGAGACTCTGATATCATCATGTCTATGTCGAGACACCACCGTTGAATTTGAAGGTTGTAATCCATAGGAGGAAGAACTACTCCGGTCTCTGGATGAAGAGTATTTTAAATTCTCTTGGTCAGCTGATTGATTGTCACTTCTGCAAGAAGAAAAAAACCTGTGAGGTGCTTTCAAACCTTGGCCCCTAGAGTTGGCTTACATTCAGAATATCTAATGTCATTCATTCGTTCATTCATTCATTCATTTGCTGCTCTTCTCACCACAAGGCGACTGTGGGAGGCTTACAACATTAAACATATCTAAACCAAAAAGGCTGAATAAAATGACAAATAAAATAAATGAGTTAACAAGTAAAACTCACGACTTTCCTTCGAGATAACAAACTGATTGATATTAGTTCTTCATAATGTCCTAAGATGGACAAAACCAATGGTTGATTGCCACCTACACAAGCCAAGAAAGAACCCGAGCCAAGATGACGCTATTTTTAATTTTGGCCACAAAGATTAGCATCAAGAGCTCTTCTATGCATTAAGAAGCAAACGTACCACGAGCAGAATAAAACTAGAAGGTGCCTCCTTCTTAGAAAGTTCATCGAAGCTCCTTCTCAAATATGGATTCAGTGTTCCCAGCATCTATACTAAACATTCTTTCCTCTGCAATCTTTTCTCACACCCACTGCAGAGAACAATTCAACAAAGAGCAGGTTCAGAATATCCCATTGTGACAAGCACCATGCAGAGAGGGAAAAGATGCTATATTATTACATTGAGGGTTAAAACACATCCTCTTTCGGTTCATTGTGCCCATGGTGTGAACAAGATCACTGTGCAAAGATACAAGGCAGGAACATTATTAAATAGCCACACTGGGTCATTTTCCAAGAAAGAAGCAAGAGATGTTTACATACTAGCTTGTATCTACACTGACGTCAGCAGAAATGTACACAACTCTACAGACAAACTAGCAAACATCACTGAATATTCTGACAGCTTTCAGCCAGGGCTTTACAGTTCGTATGCCCGTGATCCCCTGGGACTTGATAACACAGATACAGAAGCATTACAAAATTCCATTTTAAAATTGTGTACGAACATTTTCTTATTATGAGTAGCATAACAAATAAATAAAGAACCACTTTAAACTTTTACTTTTATTCTACTATAAAAGTACATACCCAAACATTCTTTGCATACTGGTTTCTGAAAAATGCACAATACATATTTTTTTCCATGCCATTCGAAGTTAACACATCACAACATCAAACTATGTCAGGCATAAATAAACAGTTGCTCGGGGAGTGGGGTGAGAGAAGACACAGATCTATTAATTTTCAGATATTAAAACCCATAAAATGTAGGTCACGCACTATAATGCACGTGTATCCCATATCACAGTAAAAAAAAACCCAACATGAATATGAAGTGAGCATGACTTTTATACACTTCTTTAGTAAACAAAATGGCTTTCGGAATCAAAAATAGCTAATACATAAAGCTGCCTTAATCAGGCAATGATGGTGATGATGATGATGATGAACCCAGATTATTGGGAAGGAGTGGATGCCAAATCCAGTGTAAACATCTGGCTGATTGTGCCAAGAACCATAATAAATAAAGGGCTTCATAGATAGATAAGATAGATAGATAGATAGATAGATAGATAGATAGATAGATAGAGATAGATATATCAGCGAAATATAAATTTGATACACACACACACATACATATATATACATACATTTATTATGGCCACCCCTCTAGGATATTGGGCAGCTTACGAAATCCAAATATACAATTGAAACAGTTTTTAAAGTGAAACAAACCATAGCAGTCTGAACTAAAATCAACCATAAAAATTAAAACAAACACAGACACACAACCCTCAGGGTTGGGAACAAAGCCAAGATCTTAAGGGCCTCCCAAAACCCTAGCAGAGTTGGCACAATTATGCATATGGAGAGGGGGGAAAAATGCCGTTTCAGAGGGCAGGATCAGCAACAGGAAGCATCATGTGGAGAAACAAAAGCTAATACAGCTATCGCTTTCAAGAGGTGTGGAAATACTAAATGTTTCAAACCCCTCATTTTGTCTCAATATACTCAACAGACAGAAATAGTAGGCAGCTAACATTCCCAGTTGCAGCCACACCTTGCTAATAATTCTGAAATCGAATGAGAATTTCTGAATACTATGGATAGGATAGGATTACACATTATGCCAATAGGTGTGTTTGGTTCAGATGACCATACAAATCAGTAACAGTGGCTGATTGGGGGGGGGGGGGGGAGGTTAAAATAAACCATAGCTTAATATTAATACAATGTAGGGCTCTAGCGTATTTTGGTATCGTACAAACTGAGTCATCATGCAATTGACATGCTTTTATTTATTCTGAGGATTTGTTTAATCTCCATAAAAGCAGAGTATTTAATTAAACATCTAAAGTCGTCTTTTTTTCATATAAAACAGTGCGATTGCAGGACCTGTCACATATAATCTATACATACCACTAAGCTAAACCATTATAGATCAGTCAACTGCCTAGGTTCATACAACATGCTATGCCAAGACATATTATGGCTTAGTATGATACAAGAATGCAGCCCCTGTTAAAAGGGAACTAAATACGGATGGGGCTGTACACGTGTTTTCCTACACATAAAATTGCAAAAATCATGTGCTGTTGCACAGACAGACAATGGAAAACAAATACTCCTAAGAAGCTATAAAGCCATTTACTAACAGCCCAAACTTGTGTGATTACATAGTAGGCAAAACCTCACTGACTAACTTACTAAGGTATGTAAAACGCATTTCATTTTCAAATGCCTCATCTTGACAGTGAAAATGCAGGTTTTGGGGGGGGGGGGTACTGAGGGGTGGGGAGATGCTTGGAATGAGGCATTTCATACTTAAAATGTTTCAGAAGGAACTCTTCTGCATGCTTTTACTAAGCAGCCATCCTAAATCACAGGCTGAATCAAATTAAAGACAAATAATGTTTTATTTCCCCACTGGACTCTAACTCAGCAAATCAGGAGATGCTACAAAAGTTCTACAAGCTTTATGAAGTTGTCTACGAAGAGAAATGAAAGCCAGATTATGAGCCAATTTAAACTGCATGATGGGGGGAAAAATTCACTAACCAAGCTACAAGCTGGAGTATTTCTCAAAATCTCAAATCTAAATACCTCATTTCCCAAGGGCTTTCCTTTTTTTACAACACCTGACGGTGTCCACCTGGTGGAACAGCTGTGTTACTCAACTACAGCCCCATCTACCATATCTATCCTGTGAGTTTAAAAATAATTTCAACAGAAACAGCAGGACGTCATGGCGGCAAAACATGCAAAGTTTAGTTTCAGATAGCAAGGGAAAGAAACCACCACCTGAAATATCAGAATCGGGGTAGGGAACCTAGGATTCTCTAAATACAGGTAGTCCTTGACTTACGACCACAACTGAGCCCAACATTTTGGTTGCTAAGCAAGACAGCTGTTAAGGGAGCATTGCCCCATTTTATGACCTTTCTTGCCAGTGTTGTTAAGTGCAGTTGTTAAGTTAGTAACACGATTGTTAAGTGAATCTGGCTTTCCCATTGACTTAGCTTGTCAGGTCGCAAAAGGGGATCACGTGACCCCGGGACACTGCAACCGTCGTAAATACGAACCAGTTGCCAAGCGTCTGAATTTTGATCGTGTGACCGTGGGGATGCTGTAATGGTTGCGTGAAAAATGGTCATAAGTCACATTGTTCAGTGCTACTGTTACTTCGAATGGTCATTAAACGAATGGTTGTAAGTTGAGGACTACCTGTATTGCTGAGGCAGAATTCCCAGCAGCTCATTCAGCATGGCCAATGCTCCCAAGAAACAACACATGAACACATCCATGGAATCACCCCGGAATCAAGGAAATATCTATTCCTTCATTTCATATAAAATTCATATACAATTCTAAAGAACGTCACAACCCGAATGGAGCGTTAATGTATATTTTTAAAAGCTTACCCCTGGAAAATACAACGAGAAAGCCAAAACTTTTGCCAAAGACAAAATATAATTTTACCATTTTAAGCTTTAAAAAAAAAATCCCTTCCAAAATTGTGTTCTCAACCAAGTCACCATGCAGGCATGAGTCCACAAGAGAAGTGAAAGGGCACCAAGTAATAAATTCTGTTCCCTGCAGCCTTCCTTTAATAGCATGAAGTGCAAAAGAGAAAGTTCTGATGTACATTCCTACAGATTCCAATCTGAAGCCTGTCTGGTAATGCTGGAAATAGAAGGCTGGAACCAGAATTCTAAAAAGCATAAAAAGATGAATGTCACAAGAAAATCCTGCACTTAACATTAAAATTGGAGCTGCATTTCTTGCCACTGTATATATATTTTTCTGAATAAGGGTTGGTTCTGAATCAATCATGACTTCAAACTTGATAAATTTAAATTGCATTCAGAGATTTTCTTAACTGCATTACAACAACAGCTGTATTGATACCCATTTAGTCTCTTAGTTTATAGGCATAAATCAGACACGTTCATTACTTTTCTTCCAAAAATAATGTTAGCGATCTCCAGCTGCTACCTTACAAACTAACAACCTGCCTTAATTATGATTTAATTTTTAATGTGCCAATTTTGGGGGCAATTTCTATATATTTTTTTCACAATTTTAAATCATTTTGACACCATTGTACTGTATCATTTAAATGTGATTTTTTTAAAAAATGTATATCTAGGTAGCATGAGCCATCTCAATGCTGACTGGGGAATTCCGGCAGTTAAAGTTGGCACATTTTGCCAAGGTTGAGAAGTCAGATAATAAGCACAGTCACAGTTTCACTTAGCAACTTATTTGCTTAACTGAGTTGCTGGTCCCGATTGTGGTCACTAAATAAGGAAGATCGGTGAGCTTGTAATGCAGGCTGAATATCCACATAGATGTTCCAGTGCTTTCTAATGGTGAACCTCTATATCTGAAATAAATCTAGCCTTATGTTTGAAAAATCAATGTTTGGGTTGTAATTCTATTTTTATTTTTTTTAGAAATACATTTAACTTTTATGGTTTTATTCCTTTTAAAGTTGTTGAGCCGTCCAGAGTCACTTCAAAGCAAGATGGATGGCAAACAATTTAATAACTAACTAAATAAAATAAATAAGTATACAATACTTTAGAAACAAGTTCCGGAGTGTATAAGAAAAAGCCAAAGAATTTGTCAAGGCTCCAGTATTATACCTTTAATTGTCCATACAGAAGGAAACACCAAGATTATGTTGGCCAGTGGTTAGATTCACATGTCATTCTAAGCCGTAACAATGCTTTAGAATCTGCAATGGCTGGGTTCACCATTAACACATTAAATCAAACATCAGGCACATCGTATTATGGCTCTATAGTGAGTGAAACCAACCAGAGTCTCCCACACACAAAAAAAAGTTTATCAAAACCTGACTTTGTTTGCCTGGTCCTCCAATAATTCTCTAACCCAACTGCAGAAAAGATCTAATCCACAGACCACATGTGGCCAACCAAATCAGACCAATCCTTTTTCAAAGCCACCCATTTCCCCCTCTGAAAACCCCACAAGATCAAGCTCATTTGGGGTCCTTGCCCACTTTCGAAATGCAGATCTTAACACATCAGACCAAGCTTATCGTTGGGGTTTTGAGCCAACCATGGCCTGAACTCCTGTTCAAAGCAACAGACCACTATACATATCTTACTTTAAAAAACACAAACCTTTAGAAGATAAGACTTCGGATTTCCCCTCCCTCCCTCCCTGAACCCACCCAAGCATCCATTTCCATGCACCCAAGGAGAGGTGGGCCTTGAGTCTCTTGGACAAGAAAGTCACCAGGCTACATCAAGGAATTTTCAAAAGTAGATCATGATATCACAAAAGGACCTGCTCTTACATAATAGTTAAAAAAAAAAAAGCTCAAGGCTATGCTTACAAGCATAGCTAAAGCAATCACTGGGATCTTAAAATAATACGAAAGCTGTTTGTGGGGTTATATATATTTTCTCTCAAAGCAAAATTGGTTTTTGTTTTTATACATTTGAATTGTCTACATCCATGTCAAATGACAAATATAACAAATTGTTCCAGACGGGGGCATGCACTTCTATGTTATCACAAATTTGCAGTAGTGTATTTTTTTAAAAAAAAAAGAAGTATGAATTTCCAAAAAAAGAAAAAAAGGAGCCTTAACATCTAACAAACACCACCACGTTGACTTTTTCCTCCCCATAAAGCTATTACCAAGTTATCAATTAGGCAACAAAGTTGCAATATGAAAGTCATGTGAAATTATTCCAGTAGATCAAGCCCCAATTAATTTTTTTAAAAATCCCAATTCATATTAAAGATCCTGCAAAATAAAACTGAAATGCCACTGATATTTTCTGCGTATCTAAATATTTCATATTTAGAAATGTTTCCAGAGAGATAGCGCTGATAGTTAGATATTTTCTGCGTATCTAAATATTTCATATTTAGAAATATTTCCAGGGAGATAACGCTGATAGTTTGTTACAGCAAAAGAATATAAATTTTACTAACCTTTAGAAACAAATATGAAAGATGCTGCATTTCAATAAACATTACACTCCCGTTGGAAGTTTCCTAGAGTTGGAATCAAGATGGAATCAAAACACAGATCTTTCTCAACCATTTAAATCTCCTATACTTTCCCCTCTGCCTGTAACAGTCTCGTTTTTTTAAAAAATGCCTTCTGCTTTTTCCTGGCCTATTTCTCTCACCCATCCCAAAAGAAGCACAGTGCGGTAGATAACAGGAAACAGGAACCACAAAGAGCACATTAATTCATTCGGCGTACAATATACCCACACAAGGGAAGAAAAGTTTGCAGAACCAATCACTCTGCGAAAAGGCCTAATTAAAAGAATAGAAGAGGAAGAATGAAAGAAAAATCTTATGAAATCACTCTCTAACACAGGCCTGATGAACTCCGCTTTGCCAACTTTACTTGCGTACTTTCGAAATATACCTGCCCAGGTGCATAATCACAAAATGAAAGTAACTTCTAAGGCTCATAATCAATAAACAACAACTTGTCTGTCTGTCCAGCTTCCCAGGGGTTGAAGTGTGCTACTCATCCGATGGATAGTATCTCCCCCAACCACACCCAACAAAACCAACAGAGGGGGAAAAAATCCAACCCTTTTTAAACCTATTCCTTGGAGGAACAGAGGAAGGAATCACAACCCTAATCTATGGCGATTCTCAATCACCCCAGTCATAATTGTCCTAAAGGTGCTTTTTTGTTCTTGTTGTTTCCCCCCAAAAGGCAGCTGGGATCTCTTGGGGTTTTTCTTTCTTTCTTTGAAAACTTTTTCTTTCTTTGAAAACGTTTTCGATTCTTCTCATCCAAGAAACTTCTTCAATTCCATCCAGTACTGAAGAAGGTTCTTGGATGAGAAGAAACGAAACCTTTTCCAAGGGGAAAAAAAAAAGTCAAAAATGTCCACTTGCCTTTTGAAGGAGGAGGAGGAGAAGAGGGGGAGAAGAGGGGGAGGGAGGAGGAGAAGAAGGAGAAGGAGAAAGAGAAAGAGGAGAAAGAGAAGAAGGAAGAGGAGAAGGAGAAGAAGAAGAGGAGGAGGAGGAGAAGAGGAGGAAGAAGAGGAGAAGGAAGAAGAGGAGGAATAATAATAATAATAATTATTATTATTATTATTATTATTATTATTATTATTATTATTTTGGGACAGTAAACATTTTTCCAAAAAAAAGGGAAGAATTAAACCAATGCAATGAGCTTCAGGGGACCCTCCACTGCCAAACTCACCCTCACCCCCCACCCCAAAAATAAAGCCAAATAAAGACACCAAACTTTAAAACCCCAGCCCCTAAAAAAAAAAAAACCCTTCTCCTTATAACCACCCTTTCCCCACCACCACCACCCCATTTTATCTCCATGCCCCACCCCCCAACCCTTGCAAGGCACCTCCCAATTAACCAGGTTTAAACCTAGCCCCGCTTAAGCCCCTTAACCACATCCCGGGCGAACAAGGCTCCTCAACGACGACACCCCCCCCACCCCCACCCGCCTTTTTCCACAAACAAACCCACCCAGAGGAGGAGGAAAAAAAGGGGGGGCGGTGGGCGTGTGTGAGAAAGAAAAGCGCTCCCCACCCACCCACCCCCTCATGGAGAGACCCCCATGAAAAGAGGCAGCCCGGGGGGTTGAAACCCTGCCTGGCCGGGGCCTTGAAGCCACCACCCCCCTCAAAAAAAAAAAAAAAAAAGCGCGACCGGGGAACGTGGCGGGGAAGGCCGCAGAAACGGGGCGCCGCCGCCTTCCCTTCCTCCTCCTCTTCCTCGGCGGGAACGGCGCTGTCAGGGCTCGCCGAGGAGAAGGAGGGAAAAGGGGGGGGGGGACACAACCCTCGGGCCTAGCTAGATAAACCAGCGGGGGCTGAGGCCTACTTTTTTCCCCGCCTCACACACCTCACACACAGACACACACACCCCTCACGCATACACTAGGCCGCGCCTGGGGGCGTCGTGGGCCCACCTGGGTTGCCAGTCATTCCAGCTCCGCGGGTGATAGTGTTGCCTGCCGCCGCTGCTGCTGCTGCTGGTGCCGCCGCCGCCGGAGGACGAAGCGCCGCTCAGCCGAGACCCCGGGGCTCTGCGGCTCATTACCTTGCCCGAGACGGCATGGCCGGCCGGGGGCGTGTGGGGAGGGGGGGAGGGGGGGAAAGCGGCGCGGGGAGAGAGGGCGGGGCGGCCGACACACACACACCACACCACACACACACACACACGGAGGGGGAACCCCCCGAAGGGCGGAAGAAGGAGAGGGCGGGATTTTTTTTTCCCCCCCTCAGGCGCGGCGGAAAGACGACGGCCCCGCCTGCTGCTGCTGCTGCTGCTCCTGCTGCTCCTTCTTTCTCCTCCTCCTCGCAGCGGTGGCGGCGACGACGGGCGACGGCGACGGCGGCGTCTCCCGATTCTAGTCAGGCTGAGGTAGCGCGCGGGGCATGCCGGGAAGGAAAAAAACCGAGGGGGACGCGGTGGGGGGGGGGAGGAGGAGGAGAACGGGCTGCCGCGGAGCACGCCGGGAAGACGGGCCCGACGCTGACGACGTCGACGACGCAAAGCAGGTCGGGAGTTGTGGTCCGGAGGGAGGGGCCGCTTGTCACTCGAGGGAGGGGGTTGGGTGTCTCCACAAGGCCTCGCGGACGGCGCGGCGCGGACGGAAGAGGCCACGTCGGCTGATCTCTCTCTCTCTCTCTCTCTCTCTCTCTCTCTCTCTCTCT
>WNWU01019796.1:11923-32249 GCA_012654045.1 Ptyas mucosa
CTCTCTCTCTCTCTCTCTCTCTCTCTCTCTCTCTCTCTCTCGTTTGTAGGAAGGGAAGGGGAGGGAGAGGGGAGTTCACCTCCCTGGTGGAAGGACAACCCTGCGAGGAAGGCCTCGGCACGTCCCTATTAGCACTGATGATGTTACCTAGCTGGGTGATGAAACGTCTGCAAGGAAACAACTGAGCTCAGGGAGCACCAAGGACCCCACAGTTCTCCTCCATTCTGCCAACCCCACTCTCCTACAAGAACTGATGATGTTACCTAGCTGGGTTTTGAAACGTCTGCAAGGAAACAGAGCACCAAGGACCCCACAGTTCTCCTCCATTCTGCCAACCCCACTCTCCTACAAGAACTGACGATGTTACCTAGCTGGGTGTTGAAACGCTGCAAGGAAACAGAGCACCAGGGACCCCACAGTTCTCCATTCTGCCAACCTCACTCTCCTACTAGCTCTGATGTTGTTATCTAGCTGGATGTTGAAACGTCTGCAAGGAAACACCTGAGCTTGCGGAGCAGCAAAGACCCCACAGTTCGATCCCGAGCTACAAATATTCTCCTTTATTAACTTCATCTCCTCTGTCAGGCTGGGATGGAGGATCACAGGCTCCCAATGTCACTCCTCTTGTGGGTTTTATTTTATTTCAGGGTCTGGAATCTACAGCGGTCGTGCAATCACCGATGTGCAAATATAAGCTTAAATAAAGCATTAGCAAACATGATGATGGATGGATGGATGGACCGACGGATGGATAGACAGAGAGATGGATGCAGCAGGCAGGTAGACTGGGAAAGGAGCAGCGGAAAACGCTGTATATTTTTTACTGATTAACTTTTTGTAATGTAGTTCCTGCACCTGCCACCAGATGTCTTGATTGGGGTTTTTTTGCAGATGAAATTGTAGATTGCACAGATGCAAAAACCTGGAGCGTTAAGAGGCTTGTACATTGGCAGGTTTGGGGTATTTTATGCAAAGACTTGGCTCCTTTTAGAAGTTTATAATGCTGCAAAAGGTGGAAGGAAAGAAGAAGAAGAGGAGAGGATGAGTGGATGGATGGACGGACGGAAGGACGGACTCGGTTACAATAGAGATGGGGGCACCATTGGAATATTTGGAAATCCAGATTGGTTAACAAACCCTTTCAGAGAATATTTCAATATCAACTCGATGGCACAAACAATTGCTTCCTTCATCCTTTCCCTGCTGTTTTGCTCCGTTCTGTTTAATTAAGGTAAAGGTAAAGGTTCCCCTCGCACATCTGTGCTAGTCGTTCCCGACTTCAGGGGGCGATGCTCATCTCCGTTACAAAGCCGAAGAACCAGCATTGTCCGAAGACGTCTCCGTGGTCGTGTGGCCGGCATGACTCAACGCCAAAGGCGCACGGAACGCTGTTCCCTTCCCACCAAAGGTGGTCCCTATTTTTCTACTTGCATTTTTTTTTACGTGCTTTCGAACTGCTAGGTTGGCCGAAGCTGGGACGAGTCACGGGAGCTCACCTCGTTACGCGGCACTTAGGGATTCGAACCGCTGAACTGCCGACCTTTCGATCGACAAGCTCAGCGTCTTAGCCACTGCGCCACCGCTTCCCCTGTTTAATTAAAGGCAAATCGTAATCACCCCGACGAATTTCACCACAACTATTTATCTAGCCCAGTGGTACAGTTTTGCATTCAAGCCTTTCTTAGATAAATGGGTATATTAAACACACCCACAAGGCCAACAAGGAAAGGCCTAGCTAGATCCTGTAGACAAGGATTTCAACCGGACCTGTGATCAATTGCTTCCATTTAAAATAGTTGCATGTTTCTGAGACTTTGGGTATTTTCCCTTAAGTTCCCTTTTCCCTGGGAAAGATAGGTAGTTTATTGTCTTCCTGCCACCCCCACCCCTAAACAGTTTATTTATTTAGCATATGACATATCCAGGGGTGGGCTGCTGGGGGTTCACAGGGGTTCAGGAGAACCTCGAGCTAAGATTCTGTGCAGTTCAGAGAACCCCCAAATCCACTCCTGGCTGGCCCCGCCCACCCCAGCCTGCCCCTCCCAGGAGTCCCCACGTGGCCCATTTTGGATGCAGGTAACTGCAGGGCGCATATGAAGGCTCAGGGGGATTGAAAAACGGGCCTACCAGTTCGGCAAGGCTCCAGAGGGCCTCCGGTGCCTGGGGAGGCCATTTTCGCCTTAAAGAAAGCCTTTGGAGCCTGGGGAGGGCAAAATGTCCCCCCCCCCCATGGTGCAGGTGGCCAACTAGGCCACGCCCATCTAGCAACCAGGCAAAGAATCCCTTGCTAAAAATCCCTGGACATATACATGGACTAGCAATATAAATTAGCCTTCCAACTAGATTAGTAGAACCTAATAAAATCTAAATGTCAAAAAGATCTATGTTCAAACATCAATCTCTAGGCCACTTCACCATTGAAGCGCAGCATCATTTTTATACATACATATATATATATATATATATATATATATATATATATATATATATATAAATCATTGCACCGGCATATGCCCTCAGTTTGCAACCAGTCACAAAGTGATCTACAGTTTGACATGGGACCCCACCCCCGCAGTCACACGGAGGGGTGGATACTATGCCCCATGGGTGATCCCCGCGCAGTCCTCTTATCAGGTTACCCTTAAACCTCTGCGTAAACTATTTGGCTCCCTGGCTCATCCTAGGAGTTCAAAAGGTGAGCTGCTAAGCAACTACTCCCAGAGTAGAGATAATGCTAAAAATAGAAGCCTTGGTGTAACTTGGCTTGAGTCACCCTAAAGGCGGAGAACTGAGTTTATGGGCTGCATTATCTGCTTATGTAGCATTTTTTTTTTGAGTGGGGGGGGGATTCAAAAACAAAATGCAAGGGGTAGGGAGTAGGCAGCTTCTTTGGGGTGCTCACATTCAGGGGGAACAGCCTTAAGCCAGCATCCTCTCGACTCCACAGAAGGGGGAACGGCAGCCTCTTAAGCTGGCAGAAAGAAAGAAAGAGAAAGAAAGAAAGAAAGAAAGAAAGAAAGAAAGAAAGAAAGAAAGAAAAAAAGAAAGAAAGAAAAAAAAAAGAAAATGTGGAAAAATTTCAGGAGTGTGTGTAAACCCCAATGTGGCCTGTGCATTTCTTGCAAAGACACCCATCTATTATCAAAAAACTCCCGACTGGGGAGGGTCCAGGAAGAAAGACTTCTCTGTTTCTGTCCCTGCCCTGTGGAACACTCCCCCTCTCCCCCCCCCCGAACTGAGGCAGCCCCCTTCCTTCCCGCTCTCTTGGCCTTCTGTAAAAGTGTGAAAACATAGCTCTTTGCCAGTGGTGGAATTCAAATTTTTTTACTACCAGTTCTGTGGGCGTGACTTGGTGGGCGTGGTGTGGCTTGGTGGGCATGGCAGGGGAAGGATACTGCAAAATCTCCATTCCCTCCCCACTCCAAGGGAAGGATGCTGCAAAATCCCCATTCCTTCCCCAATCCTGGGGGAAGGATACTGCAAAATCTCCATTCCCACCCCTCTCCAAGGGAAGGATGCTGCAAAATCCCCATTCCTTCCCCACTCCTGAGGGAAGGATACTGCAAAATCTCCATTCCCACCCCACTCCAGGGGGAAGGATATTGCAAAATCTCCATTCCCACCCCACTCTGGGGCCAGCCAGAGGTGGTATTTGTCAGATCTCCAAACTGCTCAAAATTTCCTGCTGAACAGCACCCCTGCTCTTCGCCCTTCATTTGGGTACACAGAAGAGCACACAGCCGTGGGGCTGGTTGGCACTCTGAAAGACTTTTCCACCTGCCTTTTAATCAATTTATAACATTTGTTGCCTCTTTTAAATTTTATTGTATTCAGAATTTTATTGTACAGTGCCCAGAGGGAAATGACGGAAGGGAAGGGAAGGGAAGGGAAGGGAAGAAAAAAAGAAGGAAAGAAAGAGAGAGAGAGAGAGAAAGAAAGAAAGGAAAGGAAGAAAGAGAAGGGAAAGGAAAGAAAGAATAAAAATGAAAGAAAGAAAAAGAAAGGAAAGGAAGAAAGGAAAGGAAAGGAAAGGAGGTGGCGAGAGGGGGGAAGAAAGGAAGGAAGGAAGGAAGGAAGGAAATGAAACGAAACCTTAGGATCAAAATTAAAGAGCTTGTTCTGTGTCCCCATCCTTCTTATGATGGAACCCCTCAAAGTACCAAGGAACAGCATACCTAGTTTGGCCCCGAGTTTGGGCCAAAATTCTGGAGGATGAGCATTTTTTTTCTCTGAGCTCAAAACACTATGAATCAGCCACTCGGAATTCATAACGTTTTGAAATGTCCTATGTTTTGCATATCAGTATGCAAAGCGCTCGGATTCTTTGACCAGCGTTACTGCAAAGCCGAGGAACTTCTTTTGTCCGGTTTCGTAGCCAGAATGACAGTTCGCCTGAGAGCAAAACTATGAATTCCTCTCACATTTTCCACCTGTTATTTCTTCTTTGTTTATATACAGCTTGGATGTTTAGAAACCAGGAAACTGCTGTGTTCCCCTTAGGTCTCATCACAACTTGGTTTTCTATCCAGATGTGGTCTGTCTCATGTTGAAACAATGACTGAACGTTTTCTAGTACGTTCGGCTTCAAAAGGGATGAATTAAATCCAGGAAAATGCACTAAAGCTTAATATAATTGCAGTGACCTCTCATTGAAGCCCAGATGTTCTCATTCCTTGTGGATTAAGGAAGGAATCATCCACTTGGCCAATCTATCTCATTTCCTGTTGCTTAACATCAAGGGTGTGATTATTGCTACATTCCTTCTCCCTCTTTGTTGAATTGTCTAATTTTTTTTTTAAAGATTTTTAATGAATCAAGCTTAATTAAGAATTTTTAAAACAGCAATAAATCTTCCGGACTGAATAAACATCCCGTCTGAGGAACAACAGATACAGATCATTCTTAAATAATATTGCCCAAAGTTATGTTGTCATAATTTGGCTTCCAAGCTTTTGACCAATCATCAGCTGGTTTCACAAGCTTTTTATGCCTTAATTACGGTTGACACCATAAGCCACAACGGTCAGGATTCCTCCAACCTGGTAAGCTATAAAACCATGGTTTCTAAGCCACCATGGCAGGATTTCCATAAGGCTCAACAAAACCAAACCACTAGATTGTTCATGGCTATCTTGGCATGAGTGAATCTCACCTAGAGTTTCTACAATCTGCTGAGCCAGTGGTGGGTTTCAAAAATTTTTACTACCGGTTCTGTGGGTGTGGCTTGGTGGGCGTGGCTTAGTGGGTGTGGCAGGGGAAGGATACTGTAAAATCTCCATTCCCTCCCCAATCCAGGGGAAGGATACTACAAAATCCCCATTTCCTCCCGATCAGCTGGGACTTGGGAGGCAGAGAATAGATGGGGGCGGGGCCAGTCAGAATTTTTACTACCGGTTGTCCGAACTACTCAAAATTTCCACTACCGGTTCTCCAGAACTGGTCAGAACCTGCTGAAACCCAACTCTGTGCTGAGCCATCTTTTATTCCGTATTAGCTATAAAATACCTGTTACTTATTTATTAATGCTCAGAGTAGTTGAGAGTTGGGTGGAGAATAGAATAGAATATAGAATACAGAGAATAGAATAGAATAGAATAGAATAGAATAGAATAGAATAGAATAGAATAGAATAGAATAGAATAGAATAGAATATAGAATACAGCAAATAGAAATAGAAATAGATGAAATAGAAATAGAAATAGAAAAGAGGGATAGGATAGGATAGAATTAGAATAGGATAGGATAGGATAGAATATAGAATACAGAGAATAGAAATAGAAAAGAGGGATAGGATAGAATTAGGATAGAATAGCATTAGAATAGAATAGAATAGAATAGAATAGAATAGAATAGAATAGAATAGAATAGAATAGAATAGAATAGAATAGAATAGAATAGAATAGAATAGAATAACAGAGTTGGAACTGAGGTCTTCTAATCCAACCCACTGCTTAGGCAGGAAACCTAAAAATTTATTATTTTATTATTTATTAGATTTATAGACCGCCCTTCTCCCCGAAGGGACTCAGGGCGGTGAACAGGCAAAGATAAAAAAACATAGATACAAAAATTTAAGAACCAATTTAAAACCAGATTAAATAATTGCCCCAACAATCTAAAACCCATTACAAAATATTAAAATCCCAAATTTAAAATTTAAAAAATTATAAAATTAAAATTTTCATACAGAAAGGGAAGAAATTAGGCCAGGCCCGCCTGACGAAACAAAAAAGTTTTTAATTCACGGCGGAAGGCACGAAGATCCGGGGTCTGCCGAATCTCTGGGGGGAGGTCATTCCAGATAGTGGGTGCCCCCACAGAGAAAGCTCTACCCCTGGGGGCCGCCAGTCGACATTGTTTGGCCGACGGCACCCGGAGGAGCCCCTCTCTGTGGAAGCGTACCGGTCGGTGGGAGGCTATTGGAGGTAGTAGGCAGTCCCGTAGGTACCCGGGCCCTAAGCCATGGAGCGCTTTAAAGGTGATGACCAACACCTTGAAGCGCACCCGGAAGACCACCGGGAGCCAGTGCAGCTCGCGCAGGAGCGGTGTCACATGAGAGTGCCACGTCGCTCCCATCACTACCCGCACGGCTGCACTCTGCGCCAGTTGGAGCCTATGTAAATTGTTTAAGAAAAATGTGATGGTGAACCTATGGCCCACGGAGCCCGTTCCTCTTCAGGGTTTCTGGCACGCGTGCGCACACAACAATCAGCTGGCCTTTGTGCATGCTGCAGTGCCGGAAACAGGAAGAGCTGATCTTCCATTTTCTGGCGTTCCCGTTCGGGCCAACCAGCTGATCAGTGTGTGCGTATTGCACGGCAGTAACTAGAACACTTGCTTGCTGGCGCACATGTGCCTACTGAAAACCGGAAGTACCTTATCTGGCGTGCACATGCCCACTGGGCAGCTCTACTTCCTGGTCATGGCCCTGACTCCCTTTTCAGCACTTGGTGCTGAAAAGGTTTGCCATCACTGCCCTTTGGATTTCAGCCAAATGGTTGTCCAATCTCTTCTTAAAAACTTCCAGTGTTGGAGCATTCACAACTTCTGGAGGCAAGTTGTTCCACTGATTAATCGTTCTAAATGTTTCATAAGCTATTATAGTTGGTCACACAAGTGGCCAGATGTTCAGACAGGATTTGGCATTTTTTTTGTCCACCTATGGAGACCTACTCCAATGACCTGGAGTAGACAGATGTTGTTTGATGGTGCTAAATATACCATCGCAGGCAGGGGTGGGTTCTACTTATCTTTACTACTGGTTCGCAACGGGAGTGTGTGCACTTCTGCGCATGTGCAGATCGTCCATGATGACATCCGGGAGGGTGGGCGGAGCCTCCCACCGCTTTTCCTACCGGTTTGCAAGAACCGGACCGAACCGGAAGCAACCCACCACTGATCGCAGGTTGTAAGCTGTTCCAAGTAAAGCTGCCTTTTGCAATTGACTGATGGGGATTTTGTGTCAATGCCGATGGTGTTCAAATGGTATTCCAGATGTTTTCGGGATTGTACCCAAGGGGCCTATTACTGTTGGTTCTACCCTTGCTTTCTTTTGCCGCAGCTGTTCTCCTTCTACTCGTAGGTCTTTGTATTTTGTGATTCTTCTCCAGTTCTTTTACTTTCTCTTCTGCTGTCTCCAGGTACTGTCACTTCCACCATCCAGATTTTTTTTGTCTTAATCTGTAATTTAGTATGTTGTGGATTTAAAAAAAAAACATGGCTTATTTTGATGTGGGCAGGAGTGGGCTGCTGGGGGTTCAGGAGAACCTCTAGCTAAGATTCTGCGCAGTTCAGAAAACCCCCATATCCCACTCCTGGCTGGCTCCGCCCATCCCGCCCCACCCCTCCCAGGAGCCTACACTTGTGTGGCCTGTTTTGGATGCAGGTAAGTGCAAGGCACGCACAGAGGCCAAAAAATGGGTCTACCGGAAGTTCAGGAAGGTCAGAAATGGACTCCAGAGGGCCTCCGGAGCCTGGGGAGGCCGTTTTCACCCTCCCGGAGACTCAAGAAAAGCCTCCGGAGCCCAGGGAGGACAAAAACGCCACGCCCCCACCGTCGTGGTGCAGGAAGCCGACTAGGCCACACCCACCATGGCCACGCCCACCAAGCAACCGGGGAGAGAACCCCTTGCTAAAAATTTTTGAAGCCCACCCCTGGATGTGGGGCTCCAAGCTTTCAATGCCCACCTGCCTGGATTATTACTGAGGTGTGACTTTTTTAGCAAACGAGGTTTCCCTCCCGAGTCCTAAGTTCACAACCTTCATTTGCAGACTTCGATTACTGACTTGCCCTGGCCCGAAACCCTGGATCACTTGACTTCAAAGGCTCCAGGACTTCAGCCAAGAGCCAAGTGCCAGCTCTAGACTGCAAAGGCAATTATGTACATTTTTGTCTCCTTAGGAAATATCGGCTCGAACAAACCGGTCAAGCGGAAGCACGCTGTTTAATGCTCTCTGAAATACAAAGGCTTCAGAACGCTCCCCAAGGTGGCCAGAAAAGTTTGGCAAGCTTCGGCCTGCTGTACCATTTCCAACCCACCCAACAGAAGGTTGGAAGGAATTAACGGAAAATGTCCGTCCGTCCGTCCGTCCGTCCGTCAGCGAGACGTCTTTCTGAAAACACAACTCTGTGGGACCAGATTTGGCAAGGGGAAGAAAAGCCGAGTACAGAAAGACTGAGGACATCCATGGACTGGACCGAGGGGGGATGGGGGCAGCAGAGGAATAATAAACAAATCACCCCCAGATCCCCATTCATCTCTATAGAAGAGGTAGTTGAATAGCTGCTCAGAATGTTGCCAACTGCTGCATTCTAAGCCCCTCACTCCCAGTCATGGGCCAAAGAATAGCAATAACGCTTAGACTTATATACCGCTTTACAGTGTTTTACAACCCTCTCTAAGTGGTTTACAGCAGGGGTCACCAAATTTTCGGACCTCAGAGACCACTAAATTCATAATTTTAAATCCCGCGGACCACTAATATGATCTGCCTAATGACCAGCTGGGTGGCTAGGTGATCATGTGACTGGGTGGGCGTGGTCAACTCCTTGCCTGCCCGCCCGGGCTCCTTAGGGCCCCTACAGGAAGCAGTTGTTGGAGCTAAGCAGCCACCACGAGAAAGAGTTGGCAAAACAGCTCAGCTCAAATTGGATCTGGTCGAGAAGGAGGCTCAGCAGAAGCACTTCACTGTGGACTACAGGTGCTTTCCAAGCAGAGGGAAGACCTGTGGGAGTGCAAGGCCAGGTACCGGCGCCTGGAGGCTCAGCAGGCTGAGATGGTCGCCAGTTCCAGACCATGATGCTGTCCCACTGGAACAAGGCCCTCTGGCTCTTCGCCACCAGCAGTGCTTCCCGCCAGCCTTCGCCCAAAGCCCCACACCAGGAGGCTGAAGGAGACCCCAAGTTGGCATTTCTGCCCTCCTCTGACCAGCACAAAAAGACCCCAAAGGGGGAGATTCTCTGCAGCAATACAAGCATTCATTGCACATATTTGTCCCAGGGGCCGTAGTTTGAGGGCCCCTGATTTAGTGCAATATAAAAAATGCAAATAATTTTTCTGCGAATCACCAAAATTTTCTCACAGACCACTAGTGGTCCACGGACCACCAGTTGGTAACTGCTAGTTTACAGAGTCAGCATAACAATCTGGGTCCTCATTTTTACTCACCTCGGAAGGATGGAAGGCTGAGTCAACCTTGAGCCTGGTGAGATTCGAACTGCCAAATTGCAGGCAGCTGGCAGGCAGCAAAAGTAGCCTGCAGTACTGCAGTCTAACCACTGCGCCACTGTGGTTCAGAGGAGAACATAGAGCCAGTACAATCGTTAAGGCGCCAGGCTAGAAAGTGGGAGACCCTGAGTTCAGGTCCTACCTTAGGCATGAAAGCCAGCTGGATAACATAGAGCCAATTACCAGGAGGTGGTGAGTTCTAGTCCCACAGAGAGAGTGGGGATGGAGGTAGAGAGAGAGAGGGAGAAAGAGATAATGAGAGATAGATAATAGAGATAGATATGATGATGAAGAAGATAAATACTGCAGATGAAGAAAATTGGTAATATAGAGAGATAATATAGAGAGAGATGAGATAGATAGATAGATAGATGGATGGATGGATGGATGGATGGATGGATGGATGGATGGATGGATGATATGATAGATAGATAGATAGATAGATAGATAGATAGATAGATAGATAGATAGATAGATAGATAATAGAAAGATAGATGATGGATGGATGGATAGATGGATGGATAGATAGATAGATAGATAGATAGATAGATAGATAGATAGATAGATAGAATAACAAACTTGGAAGGGACCTTGGAGGTCTTCTAGTCCAACCCCCTGCTTAGGCAGGAAACCCTACACCACTTCAGACAAATGGTTATCCGACATCTTCTTAAAAACAGAAGATAGAAATAGATAGATAGATAGATAGATAGATAGATAGATAGATAGATAGATAGAAAAATAGATAGATAGATAGAAGGATGGATAGATAGATAGATAGATAGATAGATAGATAGATAGATAGATAGATAGATAGATAGATACTGTAGAATCAATAATGACTCTTTCATTGTTTGAACAGGGCCAGGTATTCCAAAAGCTAAATTAGATTTTAAAAATCCCCTTAGGCATATTGAAACTCAGATGGAATTAAGTGTCATAGAAATAAGAGATGAATTAACTATTATTAGAAATCAGGATTAAATGGAGGCGGGAAAGAGAATTTCTAAGAGTTGTCAGTTTAATTTCAATGAGTAGTTTCATTTTTTTTTTTTTAAATGAGGGTAGGGAAGAAAAAAATCAATTCCCATCCGGAGAGGTTCTCTTCCTCTAACCCAGGAAAGGAGTTGTTTTGGTGTGTGTCTGTGTCTCTCTGTGTGTGCGTGTATTCAAATTTATGTATGTCAGGTCTCAGGTGAGATTTAAATTACAGGAATCACCCATGCTAAGATATATTTAGAAATATTCTTGATATCTGTTTCCAGAGCAGCCTGGCCTTATGCATTGGAAACCTTGAAAATGGAGCTTTAACCCAAAGAAGTAAAGACCAGGCAGAAGGAAACAAATAAAAGAGAAATGACCTGAAATTGCTCTTTGTTTGCCAGTTTACATTAGGAAATGTCAAGGCTAGACAATAATCCGGTCAGGTTAACCTGATCAGTACCGTTGCACCATATCCTGTTGGATATCGGAATAATTTTACACACCTCGTTCTCCGTAATATACAACATAAAAACCGCTTGCATGAGATCCGTTGTGCCACGACGAGCATTCTGAAATCAAACGTCCGAAACGCTAAAGGATTATTTTATTACCTTTTTCCATCTCCGACTTGGGTTAATTATAAACTACCCAAGGGATCAGCAACCTGGGGCTCTGGAGACGCATGTGGCTCTTTCACCCCTCTGCTGCGGCTTCCTGTCACTCAAACTATGCGTCACAACCGCCAATGTGCGAGACCTGCCGGCACGTGATTTATTGAGCTTTTCAACTCCCGGTAGGCCAAGAAAAGAAAAGTTTCAGAAGAAAACAGAACGTTTAATTCAACTAAATATGCTAGTTTTGTGGCCGCTCAGGAAATAGTCAGACACGGGAAGGGTTTTTGTGGCTCCCGGCATTTTCTTTTCTGTGGGAAACGGGTCCAAATGGCTCTTTGAGTGTTTAAGGTTGCAGACCCCTGAACTACCCTAAGTAACTAATGAGTAACCCAATAAGATGTAGTCTTCGACATACAACAGTTGACTTAGTGACCTTTTGAAGTTACAACAGCAATGAGAAAAGTGACCGATGACTGTTTTTCACAATTATGTTGTAGCATCCCTGTGGTCACGGGATCAAAATTCAGACGCTCGGCAGCTAACTCATATTTATGACGGTTGCAGCATCCCCAGGGTCACGTGATTTTGTGACCTTCTGACAAGCAAAGTCGACGGGGAAGCCAGATTCACTTAACAACTGTGTGAGGAACTTAACACCCGCAGCGATTCGCTTAACAACTGCGGCAAGAATAGTCGTATAACTGGGGCAAAACAAATATCTCACTTAACAACAGAAATTTGGGGCTCAGTTGTGGTCATACGTCGAGGACTACCTGTGTTATAACCAGTGGTGAAATCCAATTTTTTTTTTACTACCCGTTCTTTGGGTGTGTCTTGGTGGGCATAGCAGGAGAAGGATACTCCAAAATCTCCATTCCCTCCCCACTCCTGGGGAAAGGATACTGCAAAATCTCCATTCCCACCTCACTCCTGGGGGAAGGATATTGCAAAATCCCCATTCCCACCCCACTCCTGGGGGAAGGATACTGCAAAATCTCCATTCCCTCCCTACTCCTGGGGGAAGGATACTGCAAAATCTCCATTCCCACCCCACTCCTGGGGGAAGGATACTGCAAAATCTCCATTCCCACCCCACTCCTGGGGGAAGGATATTGCAAAATCCCCATTCCCACCCCACTCCTGGAGGAAGGCTATTGCAAAATCCCCATTCCCACCCCACTCCAGGGGAAGGATACTGCAAAATCCCCATCTCCTCTCCACTCCTGGGGGAAGGATACTGCAAAATCTCCATTCCCACCCCACTCCTGGGGCCAGCCAGGGGTGGTATTTGCCGGTTCTCCGAACTGCTCAAAATTTCTGCTACCGGTTCTCCAGAACCTGCCGGATTTCACCCCTGACCTGCAGGTGTCTAAACCCAACCCAATTCCTTCATCCTTGTATACTGAATAAAGTCATCTCAAGACTGTTCTGATTATTATTATTATTTGTTTTTGTTTTTTATTCCATTTCAAATGTTTGGTGAAGAAAGAGACAAAGAAATACCATGGAAGCAGGTGTAACCCTTAGAGAAAAACAGATCTGCGTATATGAGCTGACAGCTGAGGGTGAGCTTCATCATACCGAACAAGTAAAAAAAATGCAAAAGATTTCTTCATGTAGGTAGGAACCCAGCTATTTTTGGGGAGAGCTTCCATTGCATTGTTAGGAACACTATCCTGACTTTTTTGACCATGTTCCACAGACAGTCCAGGGGAAAGGACATTTTCACAGATAATCCTCAAGTTATAACCATTCCTTTAGCGACTGTTCAAAGTTACAACGGCCCTGAAAAAGGTGCAACTAGTCCTCGCGTTTACAACTTTTGCAGCATTCCCACAGTCATGTGATCGAAATGTAGGTGCTTGGCAACTGGCGTGTAATTATGACGGTTGCAGCATCCTGAAGGCATGTGATCACCATTTCTGAGATAGATAGATAGATAGATAGATAGATAGATAGATAGATAGATAGATATCTTTGTGTGTTTGTGTGTGTGTGTGTGTGTGTTCTGTTACTCTGTTATCTCATTGTTTTGGGTTAGCTAGTTGAATACCCCAATTCTAGTGTTCCAACAGGAGCTGTCCATGGTACTGCTATTCTGTCAGCCCTCTTCAGCTATTCAGGTCTTGCTGAAGTCAGAATGGGCCAACTTGCCGCAGCCAACTCATTGCGGCCAACTCGGCATGGCCAACTTGCCACAGCCAACTCAGCATGATACAACTCACCGCGAGACAATTTTCACAATTCTATTCAACTATTTAAAATAAATCATTTTAATTTTTGCCATTCACAATTCATTCTCTCCTTCCTTTTGCATCCTTTCTTTAAGGATTCCATTCCACTATTTCTTTAATATTGGTGTGACTCTTTTGTCCTGCAGTGAGTTGACTGTGGCAAGTTGGCCGTGGTGTGTTGGCTGTGGTGAGTTGGCCATGGTGAGTTGGCCACGGCGAGTTGGCCGTGGTGGGTTGGCCGTGGTGGGTTGGCCATGGTGAGTTGGCCATGGCAAGTTGGCCGTGGCGAGTTGGCCGTGGTGAGTTGGCCACGGCGAGTTGGCCGTGATGAGTTGGCCATGGCGAGTTGGCCATGGCGAGTTGACCGTAGTGAGTTGGCCATGGTGAGTTGGCCATGGTGAGTTGGCTGTGGTGAGTTGGCCATGGTGAGTTGAGTATGGTGAGTTGGCCATGGTGAGTTGGCTGTGGTGAGTTGGCTGCGGTGAGTTGGCCATGGTGAGTTGAGTATGGTGAGTTGGCCATGGTGAGTTGGCTGTGGTGAGTTGGCTGTGGTGAGTTGGCCATGGTTAGTTAGCCATGATGAATAGTCATAGACCCTATTGAAAATGTATAAACTCCAGAGCCAAAATAAGGCACATTGGGACAGGGAATGTATAAACCAGGATTGTCCAACCTTGACCAGTTGAAGACCTGTGGACTTCAACATGACTGGCTAGGGAATCCTGGGAGTTGAAGTCCACAAGTCTTCAAAGTTGTCAAGGTTGGACATTCCTCGTGTAAAGTCAGCCACCCTGTGAGGCTTGAAGGATGTAAACAATACTCACATGTTACTCCAATTTCAGGGTGATTATTACCCAGCTGAGAAAAACTCAAGTCAATCATATGAATTTTAACTGAATGACTAATCTGGTAAACCCACAAGAATTCTAGAAGGACACATTTCCTTTGCTTGCTGACAATGCACAGATGTCCCTTCAGAGAGAGGAGACGCAGAAAATGCCTCTTAAAACACGGCTTGCCACCTGTCATTTGATAAAAATAGCTGCATTGAAAATGCTTTTATATATCAAGGAAGCTTTTTTGGCTGAGCCAAACCTGTTTAATTGATTAGCTAGATCACAGATTAAGGGATGTGATGGCTCAGTGGCTAAGACGCTGAGCTTGTGGATCGAAATGTCGGCAGTTCAGCGGTTCGAATCCCGAATGCTGTGTGATGGGGTGAGCTCCCGTTACTTGTCCCAGCTTCGGCCAACCTAGCAGTTCGAAAGCACGTAAAAAAAATGCAAGTAGAAAAATAGGGACCACCTTTGGTGGGAAAGGAACAGCGTTCCGTGCGCCTTTGGCATTGAGTCATGCCGGCCACATGACTACGGAGATGTCTTCGGACAGCGCTGGCTCTTCGGCTTTGAATCAGAGATGAGCACCTTCCCCTAGAGTTGGGAACGTCTAGCACATATGTGCGAGGGAAATCTTTACTTTTACCTTTATCTAGATCACAGATTAAGGTCCTGGAGCTTAAATATTCATTTTTCCAGGTGTGGATGGCTCTCCATTAACATTACACAGGGAAGGATCGGGCGAAGCCTTTGAAATTCCTTCTGGTGGATCCTGTGATCCCTGCCTAATCTGAAGTGACAGTCTACTTTGGAAAGCTCTCTCCGCGGGGGATCGGCTCCCATGCAGATCTAGCAGCCCATTGGGTGGGGGCAGGAAAGGAGGGGAGGAAGGTCAGACAAAGGGTGAGGAAGGAAAGAAAAGCAGAAGGAGAAGCAAAGGAGGCAGTACAGGAAGGGGAAAAAACCAAGAAGAAAAACGAAAGAAAGACATCCTAAATCAGTTCTCTTTTCCGGAACTGCAATGCTCAAGAAGGGGGGGGGGGGATCCAAATTAAAGATTCCTGGTCTCCAGTTTCTGAAGCTTTCAACTTTAGTGTATTATAGACAGTTCTCGGCTTACAAGAGCCTTGGTGGCGCAGCAGACTAAAGTGCTGTTAAGTAGCACCAGCTGCCTGCAATTACTGCAAGTTCGAATCTCACCAGGCTCAAGGTTGACTCAGCCTTCCATCCTTTCGAGGTAGGTAAAATGAGGACCCGGTTTGTGGGGGCAATAAGCTGACTTTGTATAAAAAAGAACACCGCTTGGGGAGGGGGGGGGGGCTGAAGTATGAAGGCTATTGCTTAACGCATTGTAAGCCACCCTGAGTCTCCAGAGAAGGGCGGCATATAAATCGAACCAATAAATAAATAAATAAATAATACAACTAATTCGTTTTCGTGATCATTGGAAGGTTCAATGGCATGAAAAGGAAGATCATTTTTCACACTTACAACAGTTGCACTATCTTCATGGTCACGCAATCAAAACTGAGATGGTTGGCCACCGGTTCATAGTTATGACGGTGGCAGGATCCTGAGTTCATGTGCTGGTCCACCTTCTGACAAGCCAAGTCAACAGGGAAACCCCGATTCACTTAACCGCCGTGTTACTACCTGAACAGCGGGGATTCATTTAACAACAGTGGCAAGAAAGGTCGTAAGACTGGGCATCCCCTCCCTCATCCAACATCTTTGTGGGAGCTTCATCACTGGAGGCTTTCAAGAAGAGACTGGACTGCCATCTGTCTGAAATGGTGTAGGGTCTCCTACTTGGGCCGTGGGGGGGGGGTTGGACTAGATGATCTACAAGGTCCCTTCTTCCAACTCTGTTAATCTGCTAATCTTGCTTAGCAACATACATTTGGGGCTCAACTATGGTTGTAGGTCAAGAACCACCTGTATTTGGTTCAACTTTACTCCTGGTTTGGTTTCATCGCAGTTATTATCTTCTGTTTTGGCAGCCTTCTGTTCGCCGAGCTTGCTGTTTAAGTTCCCAGGCGTTTCATTACCAGGCTAGGTAACACCTTCAGTGAGGTACTGTTTCTTCTCTGTTTATATAGTTCCTGTGTGGTCTTGTGGTCGGTTGGTCGCGTAACTGGTTGGTTGTGGGGGGTGAAATTCAACCGGTGAGGAGGTGGTCGGTTCTGTTGCCGATTAGTAGTTCGAGTGGTCCATTTCAGGGGTGAAATCCAGCAGGTTCGGATAGGTTCTGGAGAACCGGTAGCAGAAATTTTGAGCTGTTCGGAGAACCGGCAAATACCACCTCTGGCTGGCCCCAGGAGTGGGGAGGGAATGGGGATTTTGCAATATCCTTCCCCCAGGAGTGGGGAGGGAATGGGAATTTTGCAATATCCTTCCCCTGGAGTGGGGAGGGAACGGAGATTTTGCAGTATCCTTCCCCTGGAGTGGGGTGGGAATGGAGATTTTGCAATATCCTTCCCCCAGGAGTGGGGAGGGAATGGAGATTTTGCAATATCCTTCCCCTGGAGTGGGGTGGGAATGAAGATTTTGCAATATCCTTCCCCTGGAGTGGGGAGGGAACGGAGATTTTGCAATATCCTTCCCCTGGAGTGGGGTGGGAATGGAGATTTTGCAGTATCCTTCCCCTGGAGTGGGGAGGGAACGGAGATTTTGCAGTATCCTTCCCCTGGAGTGGGGTGGGAATGGAGACTTTGCAGTATCCTTCCCCTGGAGTGGGGTGGGAATGGAGATTTTGCAGTATCCTTCCCCTGCCATGCCCACCAAGCCATGCCCACCAAGCCACGTCCACCAAGCCACACCACACCACACCCACCAAGTCACAATCACAGAACTGGTTGTAAAAAAATTTGGATTTCACCACTGGTCCATTTCCTTATTGATTCATATGCTGGTTCAAAGTCAGTTTCTTTGTTGATGGGTCCATTGGTCAAGTGCCAGGCTAATGAAACGGGCTAAACAGCAAGCTCGGAGAACAGACCACTGCCAAAACCTATGACCAGAGCTATGAATATTTTCAACAATTTCTAAAGTATTTCTGTCCTCGTGGGAATAAGAATATCAGTAACACCCTTCATCTTTAGGGGACGGGAGGGTAAAACATATAAAAGAACAATTGCTGGAATTGGGTATGTTTAGTTTAATGAAAAGAAGGACCAGGGGAGACATGATAGCAGTCTTCCAATATCTCAGGGGCTGCCACAAAGAAGAAGGGAGTCAACCTATTCTCCAAAGCACCAGAAGGCAGGACAAGAAGCAACGGGTGGAAACTCAAGGAGAGAAGCAACCTAGAACTAAGGAGAAATTTCCTGACAGTGAGAACAATTAATCAGTGGAACTGCTTGCCTCCAGAAGTTGTGAATGCTCCAACACTGGAAGTTTTAAGAAGAGATTGGACAGCAATTTGTCTGAAATGGTGTAGGGTTTCCTGCCTGAGCAGGGGGTTGGACTAGAAGACCTCCAAGGTCCCTTCCAACTCTCTTATTCTAGTCTAGTCTAGTCTAGTCTAGTCTAGTCTAGTCTAGTCTACTCTACTCTACTCTACTCTACTCTACTCTAGTCTACTCTAGTCTACTCTAGTCTACTCTAGTCTACTCTACTCTAGTCTAGATTGGCCCATACCAACTTTGGAAGGATATTTTTGAAAGGCAAACTTTTAATGCCATTCCTGCATCAGTCTAAACTTGTGAACATTTTTTTTTAAAAAAGGAAAACCACATTATTTTTCCAATCAGAGGAATTACATGTTCCTCCTACCCACTCCCATTTTGACCCAGAAGACAAAAATGTTTTGGCTCCTGCTATCTTTCACCAGTAATCTAGTCACGCATCTCTACCTCCTAACTCCCTTTATTAAAAGGCATAAGCTCACCAAAGCTTTTTTTTAATAAGACCCTAAGCTCACCCAAAGACGAAAACTCACAAAAGCTGGTGCATTTTAATAAACTTGGGCTAAGTCAGAAAAGGATGCTGGCGGATTCTTCCTGATTCGGGGCTACCGTATAAACTAACCCACGTCAGTCTTCCTGCTTTGATATATTTTTAGCACCGATCCAAGAAAGATTTCTCCGAGGGAAGACATGAGTCAGTGCAGCATTTGGTTAAAGGATACCTAGGAGAAGGACCAAACAACACAACACAACACAACACCAAAAACAAACACTCATTTCGCTCCAGCTGATCGTTCTGAAGTCAGATGTTTCATTTCTCCAGGGCAGGGAAGCTGGTTAGTCAGCTGCCAAAGATGGGATCTTACACACAAATGGAAATTCTCGATTGCAGCTATTGTCGTTCCAAGATCGTAAAGCTGTAAAAGGACCAAAAAAAAAAAAAACCAAGAAAAAGGAGGAGAAGAAGGGAGAATCAGACAGGCTTCTACAAACACAAGGCTCCAACAATTTACTAGTGTTTTGCGGTATTGATTAATAGATCGTCCACTTATGGATCATCCATCAATCATGGGAGACCACGGTGAAGGATGGATTCCATTTATTGATCTCTAAGGTAAAAGTAAAGGTTCCCGTCGCACATATCTGCTAGTCGTTCCCGACTCTAGGGGGCGGTGCTCATCTCCGTTTCACAGCCGAAGAGCCAGCGCTGTCCGAAGACGTCTCCGTGGTCATGTGGCCGGCATGACTCAACGCCAAAGGCGCACAGAACACCGTTCCCTTCCCACCAAAGGTGGTCCCTATTTTTCTACTTGCATTTTGTTATGTGCTTTCGATCTGCTAGGTTGGCAGAAGCTGGGACAAGTCACGGGAGCTCACCCCGTTACGCGGCGCTGGGGATTCGAACCGCTGAACTGCCGACCTTTCGATCGACAAGCTCAGCCTCTTAGCCACTGAGCCACCGCGTCTCATTGATCTCTGCAGATCTGCAAAAATACATTTTGGTTTCTCCTTTTTTTAAGGATTTCTTCTTTGATCAGGTGTTCTTCTGTGATTTCTTTTTTGTATTGAGTTAACCTATTATAGTTTTTAAAGAAGAATGAACGAACGTGAAGTAAAAAGGTAAAAAGCGTAGCTTAATCCGCCATCAGCCCGCGGCAGCAGCCTATTTACACACTGTAGTTGTGTCAAGGCAGAAATCTCTGACTCTCATGCCAGAGAGAGCTGTTTCGTAAACAAGGGACAGATGGTGGACCTTTTCAAGGCCAGGAGAAAAAGAATCATATGTCTGTTGACTCAGACAGGTAGGAGGTGGAGAATACATACAACCCAGGATTCAAAATCCAGGTTTTGGGATTAACATAACTAAGGCTAAAGGAGTCCCTGTGGATTTGACCCTGAGAGAGTCGAGAGTCGTTGCTGACTATAGGGAGCAACGCTCACCTCCGTTTCAAGGCCCTTGAGCCAGTGCTGTCCAAAGACATTTCTGTGGTCAGGTGGCCAGCATGATGTCGCAGAGCGCCTCTCTCTTCCCACCGAAATGGTCCCTATTTTTCTACTCACATTTGCACGCTTTTGAAATGCTAGGTTGGCAGGAAGGGAGCCGAGGAAGGGAGCTCACCCTGTCGTGTGGTGCTCGGGTCTCGAACCTGGGCTGCCGGCTTTCCAGCCGACAAGCCCAGCATCTTAATCACTGAGCCACCGCACCACCCTAACATACCGTATTTTTCGGACTATAAGACACACCTGACTATAAGACGCACCTAAATTTAGAAGAGGAAAACAACAAAAAGAGTTTTTGGCCTCCCTTTTTTCAGGCCTTTTTGGGGCTCTTCCCTTTTCTTTTGTTTTTTTTTTTTTTTTTTGGCCTGTTTGTGGGGCTTTTTTCGGCCCATTTTCGAGGCTTTTTTTGGGCTGTTTTGGGGACTCTTTTTCAGCCCATTTTAAAGGCTTTTTTGGCTCATTTTTGTGGCCTCTGCATGGCCGTTTTTGAGGCTTTTTTGGCCCATTTTCGGGGCTTTTTTG
>WNWU01019797.1:0-11833 GCA_012654045.1 Ptyas mucosa
TGGACGGCTGAGAATCTGCACAGACATTCAGGCTTCTTTCATGGCAACTGCTACCACCCTTTATTTTCCTGTCTGCTGGCCCAACTGGCCATCAGCTGCTACATGAACTCAACCGCTGTCCAGGGGAGCTCAGTCTGGCCTGAATAGAATATAAATGCTTGCTTATAAGAGATGAGCTTGTTTTGGCCTTCAGCGTTCATAGGTCCAGCTTTTTTTCCCCTCCACTTCCCTTCTCTCTTTAGCATGTCAGCATCTTTTTATGTAAGCTGGAGGATAAATATAGAATTCTTGTCTCTCACTCAAATAAATAAATAAATAAATAAATAAATAAATAAATAAATACACACACACACACACACACACACACACACACACACACACAAAAGGAACTATAAGCAGTCCTTATAACCATTCATTTAGCCACCATTCAAAGTTATAACAGCATTGAGAAAAGTGCACTTATGACCGGTCCTTGCGCTTATGACCCTCGCAGAATTCACATGGTCCACACAATCAAAATTTGGGCACTTGGCAAATGTCTTTAGGATGGTTGCAGCATCCTGGGGGTCATGTGATCTTCCCAGCTGACTTCTGACAAGCCAATGGGGGAAAAGCCAGATTCACTTAATGATCGCATGAATCACTTAACTACAGTGATTTGCTTAACAACTGTGGCCAAAACGGGCGTACAATCAAGCACAGCTCACTTTACAACCACCTTGGTTAGCAATGGAAATGATGGTCTCAAGTCAAGGCCTACCTGTAAAACACAAAGGCTACCCAAGAAGGAGAAAAGGAAAAAAAGATGAAAGTACCATAGTCTTGTTATGTAGAAACCTGGATGATCCTTTGCATGAAGTCAAGCTTAAAGCAAAGGAACCCTTAGTCAAGAAAAAAACAAAAAAAAAGCCATATATAACAATACTTAACCAGTTTGTTCTCTGGTTGCTGAATAAACTCTTTCAGTTGCTTTACAGTAGTCAGTCTTCGATCTCTGTCATCTTCCCGAGTAATCCTCCGAAGAAGATTTGACAGTCGAGACTCATCAGAGTAAGACAATGATCGCTCTAGAAATTGAGATAATGGCACACACGCATGTCCTTCTCTCCCAGAATCAGACTGATCCCCATAATAATAAATAATCCGTTCCCATGAAAATAGATCAGCTACATTTACTTTAACTTTGTCACAATTAATGGTAAACAGCTTCAACCAACTTTGCTGTATGACTTTTGCTCAGAAAGGAACCAAAACCCGTAAAAAGTGGGTTTTGGTTCCACCCCCAATTTAAAAAAGAAAGAAAGAAACCCTTTTATTACAATGTTCTCAGGACAACGGTTCACTTGATTTAAAATAAACCGTAGTGTAATTATACCCAGTATTAGAATTTCATATTTTCAAGCCCTTGAACATGGTTCTAATTTTAGGAGACATTTCCTATGGTTACTATAATAATAAAACCAGCTCAAAGCAACAGCCCACTTTTCTACTGGCACACTCAGTTCTTACCCTGTGTTTTCCTCATGTCTTTTGTGACTAAAGCACGATTCCCATGCTGAACACTGGTAAAATCAGAATTGGTCACATTGTTAACTCTCAGCTCTTGCCCCAACGACTTCCGACCATAAGTATTTTCCCCAGATCCTCCATTGACACTGTAGCCACCTGGATTAAAACCAGTTTTTTTAAGGAAAGCATTAGAATCGCTTGGAAATTGCACCATATCCTAAAGCAGAAGATGATAATGTTTTTTTGGGGGGGGGGGTGAAAGGCCCCCATTGACCAATAACACTAGTTCCTGATTGCAAGAAGCTGTCATCATATCTGATTTCTCCTGCTCCCAAATTAAAAATACTTTACACCTCCTCTTCCAGGAAACAAGCCAGGACAGAAAGTGGTGTTTCAATATTCCTTATACCTCGCTATTTTAAAAAAGGTTTCTACCTATAAAAATCATTTTGCTAATTAACATAGATGTGATGGTTCAATTATCCCATCTATAACAAAATGCAACATAGCACAATAGTAATTCCAATAAAAACTGACCAGAGGATTGGTGACAGCCATGAAGTATCTAAGACCAGGAGTTTCCAAACTTGGCAATTTTAAGACTCGGGGACTTCAACTCCCAGATTTCCCCAGCCAGCATGACTGAGCGAGGAATTCTGGGAGTTTATTGGTTCAATTTATTTATTGGTTCGATTTATATGCCGCCCCTTCTCTGGAGACTCAGGGCGGCTTACAATGCGTTAACCAATAGCCTTCATACTTTTGTATATACCTGCTTAGTAGGGCTTTTGGCCCCCCCTAAGCGGTGTTCTTTTTATATGAAGTCAGCTTATTGCCCCCACAATCCGGGTCCTCATTTTACATACCTCGAAAGGGTGGAAGGCTGAGTCAACCTGAGTTGGTCCACAGGTCTTAAAGCTGCCAAGTTTGAAAACCATTGATCTAGACTAACTCATTTCTTTTACAGCCGTAACTGTTTCATATCAAATAAGATCATCTTTATACCTTTTTCTTCATTCTGGAGGTCAGTGGAGACTCTGATATCATCATGTCTATGTCGAGACACCACCGTTGAATTTGAAGGTTGTAATCCATAGGAGGAAGAACTACTCCGGTCTCTGGATGAAGAGTATTTTAAATTCTCTTGGTCAGCTGATTGATTGTCACTTCTGCAAGAAGAAAAAAACCTGTGAGGTGCTTTCAAACCTTGGCCCCTAGAGTTGGCTTACATTCAGAATATCTAATGTCATTCATTCGTTCATTCATTCATTCATTTGCTGCTCTTCTCACCACAAGGCGACTGTGGGAGGCTTACAACATTAAACATATCTAAACCAAAAAGGCTGAATAAAATGACAAATAAAATAAATGAGTTAACAAGTAAAACTCACGACTTTCCTTCGAGATAACAAACTGATTGATATTAGTTCTTCATAATGTCCTAAGATGGACAAAACCAATGGTTGATTGCCACCTACACAAGCCAAGAAAGAACCCGAGCCAAGATGACGCTATTTTTAATTTTGGCCACAAAGATTAGCATCAAGAGCTCTTCTATGCATTAAGAAGCAAACGTACCACGAGCAGAATAAAACTAGAAGGTGCCTCCTTCTTAGAAAGTTCATCGAAGCTCCTTCTCAAATATGGATTCAGTGTTCCCAGCATCTATACTAAACATTCTTTCCTCTGCAATCTTTTCTCACACCCACTGCAGAGAACAATTCAACAAAGAGCAGGTTCAGAATATCCCATTGTGACAAGCACCATGCAGAGAGGGAAAAGATGCTATATTATTACATTGAGGGTTAAAACACATCCTCTTTCGGTTCATTGTGCCCATGGTGTGAACAAGATCACTGTGCAAAGATACAAGGCAGGAACATTATTAAATAGCCACACTGGGTCATTTTCCAAGAAAGAAGCAAGAGATGTTTACATACTAGCTTGTATCTACACTGACGTCAGCAGAAATGTACACAACTCTACAGACAAACTAGCAAACATCACTGAATATTCTGACAGCTTTCAGCCAGGGCTTTACAGTTCGTATGCCCGTGATCCCCTGGGACTTGATAACACAGATACAGAAGCATTACAAAATTCCATTTTAAAATTGTGTACGAACATTTTCTTATTATGAGTAGCATAACAAATAAATAAAGAACCACTTTAAACTTTTACTTTTATTCTACTATAAAAGTACATACCCAAACATTCTTTGCATACTGGTTTCTGAAAAATGCACAATACATATTTTTTTCCATGCCATTCGAAGTTAACACATCACAACATCAAACTATGTCAGGCATAAATAAACAGTTGCTCGGGGAGTGGGGTGAGAGAAGACACAGATCTATTAATTTTCAGATATTAAAACCCATAAAATGTAGGTCACGCACTATAATGCACGTGTATCCCATATCACAGTAAAAAAAAACCCAACATGAATATGAAGTGAGCATGACTTTTATACACTTCTTTAGTAAACAAAATGGCTTTCGGAATCAAAAATAGCTAATACATAAAGCTGCCTTAATCAGGCAATGATGGTGATGATGATGATGATGAACCCAGATTATTGGGAAGGAGTGGATGCCAAATCCAGTGTAAACATCTGGCTGATTGTGCCAAGAACCATAATAAATAAAGGGCTTCATAGATAGATAAGATAGATAGATAGATAGATAGATAGATAGATAGATAGATAGATAGAGATAGATATATCAGCGAAATATAAATTTGATACACACACACACATACATATATATACATACATTTATTATGGCCACCCCTCTAGGATATTGGGCAGCTTACGAAATCCAAATATACAATTGAAACAGTTTTTAAAGTGAAACAAACCATAGCAGTCTGAACTAAAATCAACCATAAAAATTAAAACAAACACAGACACACAACCCTCAGGGTTGGGAACAAAGCCAAGATCTTAAGGGCCTCCCAAAACCCTAGCAGAGTTGGCACAATTATGCATATGGAGAGGGGGGAAAAATGCCGTTTCAGAGGGCAGGATCAGCAACAGGAAGCATCATGTGGAGAAACAAAAGCTAATACAGCTATCGCTTTCAAGAGGTGTGGAAATACTAAATGTTTCAAACCCCTCATTTTGTCTCAATATACTCAACAGACAGAAATAGTAGGCAGCTAACATTCCCAGTTGCAGCCACACCTTGCTAATAATTCTGAAATCGAATGAGAATTTCTGAATACTATGGATAGGATAGGATTACACATTATGCCAATAGGTGTGTTTGGTTCAGATGACCATACAAATCAGTAACAGTGGCTGATTGGGGGGGGGGGGGGGAGGTTAAAATAAACCATAGCTTAATATTAATACAATGTAGGGCTCTAGCGTATTTTGGTATCGTACAAACTGAGTCATCATGCAATTGACATGCTTTTATTTATTCTGAGGATTTGTTTAATCTCCATAAAAGCAGAGTATTTAATTAAACATCTAAAGTCGTCTTTTTTTCATATAAAACAGTGCGATTGCAGGACCTGTCACATATAATCTATACATACCACTAAGCTAAACCATTATAGATCAGTCAACTGCCTAGGTTCATACAACATGCTATGCCAAGACATATTATGGCTTAGTATGATACAAGAATGCAGCCCCTGTTAAAAGGGAACTAAATACGGATGGGGCTGTACACGTGTTTTCCTACACATAAAATTGCAAAAATCATGTGCTGTTGCACAGACAGACAATGGAAAACAAATACTCCTAAGAAGCTATAAAGCCATTTACTAACAGCCCAAACTTGTGTGATTACATAGTAGGCAAAACCTCACTGACTAACTTACTAAGGTATGTAAAACGCATTTCATTTTCAAATGCCTCATCTTGACAGTGAAAATGCAGGTTTTGGGGGGGGGGGGTACTGAGGGGTGGGGAGATGCTTGGAATGAGGCATTTCATACTTAAAATGTTTCAGAAGGAACTCTTCTGCATGCTTTTACTAAGCAGCCATCCTAAATCACAGGCTGAATCAAATTAAAGACAAATAATGTTTTATTTCCCCACTGGACTCTAACTCAGCAAATCAGGAGATGCTACAAAAGTTCTACAAGCTTTATGAAGTTGTCTACGAAGAGAAATGAAAGCCAGATTATGAGCCAATTTAAACTGCATGATGGGGGGAAAAATTCACTAACCAAGCTACAAGCTGGAGTATTTCTCAAAATCTCAAATCTAAATACCTCATTTCCCAAGGGCTTTCCTTTTTTTACAACACCTGACGGTGTCCACCTGGTGGAACAGCTGTGTTACTCAACTACAGCCCCATCTACCATATCTATCCTGTGAGTTTAAAAATAATTTCAACAGAAACAGCAGGACGTCATGGCGGCAAAACATGCAAAGTTTAGTTTCAGATAGCAAGGGAAAGAAACCACCACCTGAAATATCAGAATCGGGATAGGGAACCTAGGATTCTCTAAATACAGGTAGTCCTTGACTTACGACCACAACTGAGCCCAACATTTTGGTTGCTAAGCAAGACAGCTGTTAAGGGAGCATTGCCCCATTTTATGACCTTTCTTGCCAGTGTTGTTAAGTGCAGTTGTTAAGTTAGTAACACGATTGTTAAGTGAATCTGGCTTTCCCATTGACTTAGCTTGTCAGGTCGCAAAAGGGGATCACGTGACCCCGGGACACTGCAACCGTCGTAAATACGAACCAGTTGCCAAGCGTCTGAATTTTGATCGTGTGACCGTGGGGATGCTGTAATGGTTGCGTGAAAAATGGTCATAAGTCACATTGTTCAGTGCTACTGTTACTTCGAATGGTCATTAAACGAATGGTTGTAAGTTGAGGACTACCTGTATTGCTGAGGCAGAATTCCCAGCAGCTCATTCAGCATGGCCAATGCTCCCAAGAAACAACACATGAACACATCCATGGAATCACCCCGGAATCAAGGAAATATCTATTCCTTCATTTCATATAAAATTCATATACAATTCTAAAGAACGTCACAACCCGAATGGAGCGTTAATGTATATTTTTAAAAGCTTACCCCTGGAAAATACAACGAGAAAGCCAAAACTTTTGCCAAAGACAAAATATAATTTTACCATTTTAAGCTTTAAAAAAAAAATCCCTTCCAAAATTGTGTTCTCAACCAAGTCACCATGCAGGCATGAGTCCACAAGAGAAGTGAAAGGGCACCAAGTAATAAATTCTGTTCCCTGCAGCCTTCCTTTAATAGCATGAAGTGCAAAAGAGAAAGTTCTGATGTACATTCCTACAGATTCCAATCTGAAGCCTGTCTGGTAATGCTGGAAATAGAAGGCTGGAACCAGAATTCTAAAAAGCATAAAAAGATGAATGTCACAAGAAAATCCTGCACTTAACATTAAAATTGGAGCTGCATTTCTTGCCACTGTATATATATTTTTCTGAATAAGGGTTGGTTCTGAATCAATCATGACTTCAAACTTGATAAATTTAAATTGCATTCAGAGATTTTCTTAACTGCATTACAACAACAGCTGTATTGATACCCATTTAGTCTCTTAGTTTATAGGCATAAATCAGACACGTTCATTACTTTTCTTCCAAAAATAATGTTAGCGATCTCCAGCTGCTACCTTACAAACTAACAACCTGCCTTAATTATGATTTAATTTTTAATGTGCCAATTTTGGGGGCAATTTCTATATATTTTTTTCACAATTTTAAATCATTTTGACACCATTGTACTGTATCATTTAAATGTGATTTTTTTAAAAAATGTATATCTAGGTAGCATGAGCCATCTCAATGCTGACTGGGGAATTCCGGCAGTTAAAGTTGGCACATTTTGCCAAGGTTGAGAAGTCAGATAATAAGCACAGTCACAGTTTCACTTAGCAACTTATTTGCTTAACTGAGTTGCTGGTCCCGATTGTGGTCACTAAATAAGGAAGATCGGTGAGCTTGTAATGCAGGCTGAATATCCACATAGATGTTCCAGTGCTTTCTAATGGTGAACCTCTATATCTGAAATAAATCTAGCCTTATGTTTGAAAAATCAATGTTTGGGTTGTAATTCTATTTTTATTTTTTTTAGAAATACATTTAACTTTTATGGTTTTATTCCTTTTAAAGTTGTTGAGCCGTCCAGAGTCACTTCAAAGCAAGATGGATGGCAAACAATTTAATAACTAACTAAATAAAATAAATAAGTATACAATACTTTAGAAACAAGTTCCGGAGTGTATAAGAAAAAGCCAAAGAATTTGTCAAGGCTCCAGTATTATACCTTTAATTGTCCATACAGAAGGAAACACCAAGATTATGTTGGCCAGTGGTTAGATTCACATGTCATTCTAAGCCGTAACAATGCTTTAGAATCTGCAATGGCTGGGTTCACCATTAACACATTAAATCAAACATCAGGCACATCGTATTATGGCTCTATAGTGAGTGAAACCAACCAGAGTCTCCCACACACAAAAAAAAGTTTATCAAAACCTGACTTTGTTTGCCTGGTCCTCCAATAATTCTCTAACCCAACTGCAGAAAAGATCTAATCCACAGACCACATGTGGCCAACCAAATCAGACCAATCCTTTTTCAAAGCCACCCATTTCCCCCTCTGAAAACCCCACAAGATCAAGCTCATTTGGGGTCCTTGCCCACTTTCGAAATGCAGATCTTAACACATCAGACCAAGCTTATCGTTGGGGTTTTGAGCCAACCATGGCCTGAACTCCTGTTCAAAGCAACAGACCACTATACATATCTTACTTTAAAAAACACAAACCTTTAGAAGATAAGACTTCGGATTTCCCCTCCCTCCCTCCCTGAACCCACCCAAGCATCCATTTCCATGCACCCAAGGAGAGGTGGGCCTTGAGTCTCTTGGACAAGAAAGTCACCAGGCTACATCAAGGAATTTTCAAAAGTAGATCATGATATCACAAAAGGACCTGCTCTTACATAATAGTTAAAAAAAAAAAAGCTCAAGGCTATGCTTACAAGCATAGCTAAAGCAATCACTGGGATCTTAAAATAATACGAAAGCTGTTTGTGGGGTTATATATATTTTCTCTCAAAGCAAAATTGGTTTTTGTTTTTATACATTTGAATTGTCTACATCCATGTCAAATGACAAATATAACAAATTGTTCCAGACGGGGGCATGCACTTCTATGTTATCACAAATTTGCAGTAGTGTATTTTTTTAAAAAAAAAAGAAGTATGAATTTCCAAAAAAAGAAAAAAAGGAGCCTTAACATCTAACAAACACCACCACGTTGACTTTTTCCTCCCCATAAAGCTATTACCAAGTTATCAATTAGGCAACAAAGTTGCAATATGAAAGTCATGTGAAATTATTCCAGTAGATCAAGCCCCAATTAATTTTTTTAAAAATCCCAATTCATATTAAAGATCCTGCAAAATAAAACTGAAATGCCACTGATATTTTCTGCGTATCTAAATATTTCATATTTAGAAATGTTTCCAGAGAGATAGCGCTGATAGTTAGATATTTTCTGCGTATCTAAATATTTCATATTTAGAAATATTTCCAGGGAGATAACGCTGATAGTTTGTTACAGCAAAAGAATATAAATTTTACTAACCTTTAGAAACAAATATGAAAGATGCTGCATTTCAATAAACATTACACTCCCGTTGGAAGTTTCCTAGAGTTGGAATCAAGATGGAATCAAAACACAGATCTTTCTCAACCATTTAAATCTCCTATACTTTCCCCTCTGCCTGTAACAGTCTCGTTTTTTTAAAAAATGCCTTCTGCTTTTTCCTGGCCTATTTCTCTCACCCATCCCAAAAGAAGCACAGTGCGGTAGATAACAGGAAACAGGAACCACAAAGAGCACATTAATTCATTCGGCGTACAATATACCCACACAAGGGAAGAAAAGTTTGCAGAACCAATCACTCTGCGAAAAGGCCTAATTAAAAGAATAGAAGAGGAAGAATGAAAGAAAAATCTTATGAAATCACTCTCTAACACAGGCCTGATGAACTCCGCTTTGCCAACTTTACTTGCGTACTTTCGAAATATACCTGCCCAGGTGCATAATCACAAAATGAAAGTAACTTCTAAGGCTCATAATCAATAAACAACAACTTGTCTGTCTGTCCAGCTTCCCAGGGGTTGAAGTGTGCTACTCATCCGATGGATAGTATCTCCCCCAACCACACCCAACAAAACCAACAGAGGGGGAAAAAATCCAACCCTTTTTAAACCTATTCCTTGGAGGAACAGAGGAAGGAATCACAACCCTAATCTATGGCGATTCTCAATCACCCCAGTCATAATTGTCCTAAAGGTGCTTTTTTGTTCTTGTTGTTTCCCCCCAAAAGGCAGCTGGGATCTCTTGGGGTTTTTCTTTCTTTCTTTGAAAACTTTTTCTTTCTTTGAAAACGTTTTCGATTCTTCTCATCCAAGAAACTTCTTCAATTCCATCCAGTACTGAAGAAGGTTCTTGGATGAGAAGAAACGAAACCTTTTCCAAGGGGAAAAAAAAAAGTCAAAAATGTCCACTTGCCTTTTGAAGGAGGAGGAGGAGAAGAGGGGGAGAAGAGGGGGAGGGAGGAGGAGAAGAAGGAGAAGGAGAAAGAGAAAGAGGAGAAAGAGAAGAAGGAAGAGGAGAAGGAGAAGAAGAAGAGGAGGAGGAGGAGAAGAGGAGGAAGAAGAGGAGAAGGAAGAAGAGGAGGAATAATAATTATTATTATTATTATTATTATTATTATTATTATTATTATTATTATTATTATTATTATTTTGGGACAGTAAACATTTTTCCAAAAAAAAGGGAAGAATTAAACCAATGCAATGAGCTTCAGGGGACCCTCCACTGCCAAACTCACCCTCACCCCCCACCCCAAAAATAAAGCCAAATAAAGACACCAAACTTTAAAACCCCAGCCCCTAAAAAAAAAAAAACCCTT
The DNA here is from genome assembly GCA_012654045.1 of Ptyas mucosa. Classification (NCBI taxonomy): domain Eukaryota; kingdom Metazoa; phylum Chordata; class Lepidosauria; order Squamata; family Colubridae; genus Ptyas; species Ptyas mucosa. Next base: position 10,445 of record WNWU01019797.1, read on the forward strand.
CTCCTTATAACCACCCTTTCCCCACCACCACCACCCCATTTTATCTCCATGCCCCACCCCCCAACCCTTGCAAGGCACCTCCCAATTAACCAGGTTTAAACCTAGCCCCGCTTAAGCCCCTTAACCACATCCCGGGCGAACAAGGCTCCTCAACGACGACACCCCCCCCACCCCCACCCGCCTTTTTCCACAAACAAACCCACCCAGAGGAGGAGGAAAAAAAGGGGGGGCGGTGGGCGTGTGTGAGAAAGAAAAGCGCTCCCCACCCACCCACCCCCTCATGGAGAGACCCCCATGAAAAGAGGCAGCCCGGGGGGTTGAAACCCTGCCTGGCCGGGGCCTTGAAGCCACCACCCCCCTCAAAAAAAAAAAAAAAAAGCGCGACCGGGGAACGTGGCGGGGAAGGCCGCAGAAACGGGGCGCCGCCGCCTTCCCTTCCTCCTCCTCTTCCTCGGCGGGAACGGCGCTGTCAGGGCTCGCCGAGGAGAAGGAGGGAAAAGGGGGGGGGGGACACAACCCTCGGGCCTAGCTAGATAAACCAGCGGGGGCTGAGGCCTACTTTTTTCCCCGCCTCACACACCTCACACACAGACACACACACCCCTCACGCATACACTAGGCCGCGCCTGGGGGCGTCGTGGGCCCACCTGGGTTGCCAGTCATTCCAGCTCCGCGGGTGATAGTGTTGCCTGCCGCCGCTGCTGCTGCTGCTGGTGCCGCCGCCGCCGGAGGACGAAGCGCCGCTCAGCCGAGACCCCGGGGCTCTGCGGCTCATTACCTTGCCCGAGACGGCATGGCCGGCCGGGGGCGTGTGGGGAGGGGGGGAGGGGGGGAAAGCGGCGCGGGGAGAGAGGGCGGGGCGGCCGACACACACACACCACACCACACACACACACACACGGAGGGGGAACCCCCCGAAGGGCGGAAGAAGGAGAGGGCGGGATTTTTTTTTTCCCCCCCTCAGGCGCGGCGGAAAGACGACGGCCCCGCCTGCTGCTGCTGCTGCTGCTGCTCCTTCTTTCTCCTCCTCCTCGCAGCGGTGGCGGCGACGACGGGCGACGGCGACGGCGGCGTCTCCCGATTCTAGTCAGGCTGAGGTAGCGCGCGGGGCATGCCGGGAAGGAAAAAAACCGAGGGGGACGCGGTGGGGGGGGGAGGAGGAGGAGAACGGGCTGCCGCGGAGCACGCCGGGAAGACGGGCCCGACGCTGACGACGTCGACGACGCAAAGCAGGTCGGGAGTTGTGGTCCGGAGGGAGGGGCCGCTTGTCACTCGAGGGAGGGGGTTGGGTGTCTCCACAAGGCCTCGCGGACGGCGCGGCGCGGACGGAAGAGGCCACGTCGGCTGATCTCTCTCTCTCTCTCTCTCTCTCTCTCTCTCTCTCTCTCT
>WNWU01019797.1:11933-33033 GCA_012654045.1 Ptyas mucosa
CTCTCTCTCTCTCTCTCTCTCTCTCTCTCTCTCTCTCTCTCGTTTGTAGGAAGGGAAGGGGAGGGAGAGGGGAGTTCACCTCCCTGGTGGAAGGACAACCCTGCGAGGAAGGCCTCGGCACGTCCCTATTAGCACTGATGATGTTACCTAGCTGGGTGATGAAACGTCTGCAAGGAAACAACTGAGCTCAGGGAGCACCAAGGACCCCACAGTTCTCCTCCATTCTGCCAACCCCACTCTCCTACAAGAACTGATGATGTTACCTAGCTGGGTTTTGAAACGTCTGCAAGGAAACAGAGCACCAAGGACCCCACAGTTCTCCTCCATTCTGCCAACCCCACTCTCCTACAAGAACTGACGATGTTACCTAGCTGGGTGTTGAAACGCTGCAAGGAAACAGAGCACCAGGGACCCCACAGTTCTCCATTCTGCCAACCTCACTCTCCTACTAGCTCTGATGTTGTTATCTAGCTGGATGTTGAAACGTCTGCAAGGAAACACCTGAGCTTGCGGAGCAGCAAAGACCCCACAGTTCGATCCCGAGCTACAAATATTCTCCTTTATTAACTTCATCTCCTCTGTCAGGCTGGGATGGAGGATCACAGGCTCCCAATGTCACTCCTCTTGTGGGTTTTATTTTATTTCAGGGTCTGGAATCTACAGCGGTCGTGCAATCACCGATGTGCAAATATAAGCTTAAATAAAGCATTAGCAAACATGATGATGGATGGATGGATGGACCGACGGATGGATAGACAGAGAGATGGATGCAGCAGGCAGGTAGACTGGGAAAGGAGCAGCGGAAAACGCTGTATATTTTTTACTGATTAACTTTTTGTAATGTAGTTCCTGCACCTGCCACCAGATGTCTTGATTGGGGTTTTTTTGCAGATGAAATTGTAGATTGCACAGATGCAAAAACCTGGAGCGTTAAGAGGCTTGTACATTGGCAGGTTTGGGGTATTTTATGCAAAGACTTGGCTCCTTTTAGAAGTTTATAATGCTGCAAAAGGTGGAAGGAAAGAAGAAGAAGAGGAGAGGATGAGTGGATGGATGGACGGACGGAAGGACGGACTCGGTTACAATAGAGATGGGGGCACCATTGGAATATTTGGAAATCCAGATTGGTTAACAAACCCTTTCAGAGAATATTTCAATATCAACTCGATGGCACAAACAATTGCTTCCTTCATCCTTTCCCTGCTGTTTTGCTCCGTTCTGTTTAATTAAGGTAAAGGTAAAGGTTCCCCTCGCACATCTGTGCTAGTCGTTCCCGACTTCAGGGGGCGATGCTCATCTCCGTTACAAAGCCGAAGAACCAGCATTGTCCGAAGACGTCTCCGTGGTCGTGTGGCCGGCATGACTCAACGCCAAAGGCGCACGGAACGCTGTTCCCTTCCCACCAAAGGTGGTCCCTATTTTTCTACTTGCATTTTTTTTTACGTGCTTTCGAACTGCTAGGTTGGCCGAAGCTGGGACGAGTCACGGGAGCTCACCTCGTTACGCGGCACTTAGGGATTCGAACCGCTGAACTGCCGACCTTTCGATCGACAAGCTCAGCGTCTTAGCCACTGCGCCACCGCTTCCCCTGTTTAATTAAAGGCAAATCGTAATCACCCCGACGAATTTCACCACAACTATTTATCTAGCCCAGTGGTACAGTTTTGCATTCAAGCCTTTCTTAGATAAATGGGTATATTAAACACACCCACAAGGCCAACAAGGAAAGGCCTAGCTAGATCCTGTAGACAAGGATTTCAACCGGACCTGTGATCAATTGCTTCCATTTAAAATAGTTGCATGTTTCTGAGACTTTGGGTATTTTCCCTTAAGTTCCCTTTTCCCTGGGAAAGATAGGTAGTTTATTGTCTTCCTGCCACCCCCACCCCTAAACAGTTTATTTATTTAGCATATGACATATCCAGGGGTGGGCTGCTGGGGGTTCACAGGGGTTCAGGAGAACCTCGAGCTAAGATTCTGTGCAGTTCAGAGAACCCCCAAATCCACTCCTGGCTGGCCCCGCCCACCCCAGCCTGCCCCTCCCAGGAGTCCCCACGTGGCCCATTTTGGATGCAGGTAACTGCAGGGCGCATATGAAGGCTCAGGGGGATTGAAAAACGGGCCTACCAGTTCGGCAAGGCTCCAGAGGGCCTCCGGTGCCTGGGGAGGCCATTTTCGCCTTAAAGAAAGCCTTTGGAGCCTGGGGAGGGCAAAATGTCCCCCCCCCCCATGGTGCAGGTGGCCAACTAGGCCACGCCCATCTAGCAACCAGGCAAAGAATCCCTTGCTAAAAATCCCTGGACATATACATGGACTAGCAATATAAATTAGCCTTCCAACTAGATTAGTAGAACCTAATAAAATCTAAATGTCAAAAAGATCTATGTTCAAACATCAATCTCTAGGCCACTTCACCATTGAAGCGCAGCATCATTTTTATACATACATATATATATATATATATATATATATATATATATATATATATATATAAATCATTGCACCGGCATATGCCCTCAGTTTGCAACCAGTCACAAAGTGATCTACAGTTTGACATGGGACCCCACCCCCGCAGTCACACGGAGGGGTGGATACTATGCCCCATGGGTGATCCCCGCGCAGTCCTCTTATCAGGTTACCCTTAAACCTCTGCGTAAACTATTTGGCTCCCTGGCTCATCCTAGGAGTTCAAAAGGTGAGCTGCTAAGCAACTACTCCCAGAGTAGAGATAATGCTAAAAATAGAAGCCTTGGTGTAACTTGGCTTGAGTCACCCTAAAGGCGGAGAACTGAGTTTATGGGCTGCATTATCTGCTTATGTAGCATTTTTTTTTTGAGTGGGGGGGGGATTCAAAAACAAAATGCAAGGGGTAGGGAGTAGGCAGCTTCTTTGGGGTGCTCACATTCAGGGGGAACAGCCTTAAGCCAGCATCCTCTCGACTCCACAGAAGGGGGAACGGCAGCCTCTTAAGCTGGCAGAAAGAAAGAAAGAGAAAGAAAGAAAGAAAGAAAGAAAGAAAGAAAGAAAGAAAGAAAGAAAAAAAGAAAGAAAGAAAAAAAAAAGAAAATGTGGAAAAATTTCAGGAGTGTGTGTAAACCCCAATGTGGCCTGTGCATTTCTTGCAAAGACACCCATCTATTATCAAAAAACTCCCGACTGGGGAGGGTCCAGGAAGAAAGACTTCTCTGTTTCTGTCCCTGCCCTGTGGAACACTCCCCCTCTCCCCCCCCCCGAACTGAGGCAGCCCCCTTCCTTCCCGCTCTCTTGGCCTTCTGTAAAAGTGTGAAAACATAGCTCTTTGCCAGTGGTGGAATTCAAATTTTTTTACTACCAGTTCTGTGGGCGTGACTTGGTGGGCGTGGTGTGGCTTGGTGGGCATGGCAGGGGAAGGATACTGCAAAATCTCCATTCCCTCCCCACTCCAAGGGAAGGATGCTGCAAAATCCCCATTCCTTCCCCAATCCTGGGGGAAGGATACTGCAAAATCTCCATTCCCACCCCTCTCCAAGGGAAGGATGCTGCAAAATCCCCATTCCTTCCCCACTCCTGAGGGAAGGATACTGCAAAATCTCCATTCCCACCCCACTCCAGGGGGAAGGATATTGCAAAATCTCCATTCCCACCCCACTCTGGGGCCAGCCAGAGGTGGTATTTGTCAGATCTCCAAACTGCTCAAAATTTCCTGCTGAACAGCACCCCTGCTCTTCGCCCTTCATTTGGGTACACAGAAGAGCACACAGCCGTGGGGCTGGTTGGCACTCTGAAAGACTTTTCCACCTGCCTTTTAATCAATTTATAACATTTGTTGCCTCTTTTAAATTTTATTGTATTCAGAATTTTATTGTACAGTGCCCAGAGGGAAATGACGGAAGGGAAGGGAAGGGAAGGGAAGGGAAGAAAAAAAGAAGGAAAGAAAGAGAGAGAGAGAGAGAAAGAAAGAAAGGAAAGGAAGAAAGAGAAGGGAAAGGAAAGGAAAGAAAGAATAAAAATGAAAGAAAGAAAAAGAAAGGAAAGGAAGAAAGGAAAGGAAAGGAAAGGAGGTGGCGAGAGGGGGGAAGAAAGGAAGGAAGGAAGGAAGGAAGGAAATGAAACGAAACCTTAGGATCAAAATTAAAGAGCTTGTTCTGTGTCCCCATCCTTCTTATGATGGAACCCCTCAAAGTACCAAGGAACAGCATACCTAGTTTGGCCCCGAGTTTGGGCCAAAATTCTGGAGGATGAGCATTTTTTTTCTCTGAGCTCAAAACACTATGAATCAGCCACTCGGAATTCATAACGTTTTGAAATGTCCTATGTTTTGCATATCAGTATGCAAAGCGCTCGGATTCTTTGACCAGCGTTACTGCAAAGCCGAGGAACTTCTTTTGTCCGGTTTCGTAGCCAGAATGACAGTTCGCCTGAGAGCAAAACTATGAATTCCTCTCACATTTTCCACCTGTTATTTCTTCTTTGTTTATATACAGCTTGGATGTTTAGAAACCAGGAAACTGCTGTGTTCCCCTTAGGTCTCATCACAACTTGGTTTTCTATCCAGATGTGGTCTGTCTCATGTTGAAACAATGACTGAACGTTTTCTAGTACGTTCGGCTTCAAAAGGGATGAATTAAATCCAGGAAAATGCACTAAAGCTTAATATAATTGCAGTGACCTCTCATTGAAGCCCAGATGTTCTCATTCCTTGTGGATTAAGGAAGGAATCATCCACTTGGCCAATCTATCTCATTTCCTGTTGCTTAACATCAAGGGTGTGATTATTGCTACATTCCTTCTCCCTCTTTGTTGAATTGTCTAATTTTTTTTTTAAAGATTTTTAATGAATCAAGCTTAATTAAGAATTTTTAAAACAGCAATAAATCTTCCGGACTGAATAAACATCCCGTCTGAGGAACAACAGATACAGATCATTCTTAAATAATATTGCCCAAAGTTATGTTGTCATAATTTGGCTTCCAAGCTTTTGACCAATCATCAGCTGGTTTCACAAGCTTTTTATGCCTTAATTACGGTTGACACCATAAGCCACAACGGTCAGGATTCCTCCAACCTGGTAAGCTATAAAACCATGGTTTCTAAGCCACCATGGCAGGATTTCCATAAGGCTCAACAAAACCAAACCACTAGATTGTTCATGGCTATCTTGGCATGAGTGAATCTCACCTAGAGTTTCTACAATCTGCTGAGCCAGTGGTGGGTTTCAAAAATTTTTACTACCGGTTCTGTGGGTGTGGCTTGGTGGGCGTGGCTTAGTGGGTGTGGCAGGGGAAGGATACTGTAAAATCTCCATTCCCTCCCCAATCCAGGGGAAGGATACTACAAAATCCCCATTTCCTCCCGATCAGCTGGGACTTGGGAGGCAGAGAATAGATGGGGGCGGGGCCAGTCAGAATTTTTACTACCGGTTGTCCGAACTACTCAAAATTTCCACTACCGGTTCTCCAGAACTGGTCAGAACCTGCTGAAACCCAACTCTGTGCTGAGCCATCTTTTATTCCGTATTAGCTATAAAATACCTGTTACTTATTTATTAATGCTCAGAGTAGTTGAGAGTTGGGTGGAGAATAGAATAGAATATAGAATACAGAGAATAGAATAGAATAGAATAGAATAGAATAGAATAGAATAGAATAGAATAGAATAGAATAGAATAGAATAGAATATAGAATACAGCAAATAGAAATAGAAATAGATGAAATAGAAATAGAAATAGAAAAGAGGGATAGGATAGGATAGAATTAGAATAGGATAGGATAGGATAGAATATAGAATACAGAGAATAGAAATAGAAAAGAGGGATAGGATAGAATTAGGATAGAATAGCATTAGAATAGAATAGAATAGAATAGAATAGAATAGAATAGAATAGAATAGAATAGAATAGAATAGAATAGAATAGAATAGAATAGAATAGAATAGAATAACAGAGTTGGAACTGAGGTCTTCTAATCCAACCCACTGCTTAGGCAGGAAACCTAAAAATTTATTATTTTATTATTTATTAGATTTATAGACCGCCCTTCTCCCCGAAGGGACTCAGGGCGGTGAACAGGCAAAGATAAAAAAACATAGATACAAAAATTTAAGAACCAATTTAAAACCAGATTAAATAATTGCCCCAACAATCTAAAACCCATTACAAAATATTAAAATCCCAAATTTAAAATTTAAAAAATTATAAAATTAAAATTTTCATACAGAAAGGGAAGAAATTAGGCCAGGCCCGCCTGACGAAACAAAAAAGTTTTTAATTCACGGCGGAAGGCACGAAGATCCGGGGTCTGCCGAATCTCTGGGGGGAGGTCATTCCAGATAGTGGGTGCCCCCACAGAGAAAGCTCTACCCCTGGGGGCCGCCAGTCGACATTGTTTGGCCGACGGCACCCGGAGGAGCCCCTCTCTGTGGAAGCGTACCGGTCGGTGGGAGGCTATTGGAGGTAGTAGGCAGTCCCGTAGGTACCCGGGCCCTAAGCCATGGAGCGCTTTAAAGGTGATGACCAACACCTTGAAGCGCACCCGGAAGACCACCGGGAGCCAGTGCAGCTCGCGCAGGAGCGGTGTCACATGAGAGTGCCACGTCGCTCCCATCACTACCCGCACGGCTGCACTCTGCGCCAGTTGGAGCCTATGTAAATTGTTTAAGAAAAATGTGATGGTGAACCTATGGCCCACGGAGCCCGTTCCTCTTCAGGGTTTCTGGCACGCGTGCGCACACAACAATCAGCTGGCCTTTGTGCATGCTGCAGTGCCGGAAACAGGAAGAGCTGATCTTCCATTTTCTGGCGTTCCCGTTCGGGCCAACCAGCTGATCAGTGTGTGCGTATTGCACGGCAGTAACTAGAACACTTGCTTGCTGGCGCACATGTGCCTACTGAAAACCGGAAGTACCTTATCTGGCGTGCACATGCCCACTGGGCAGCTCTACTTCCTGGTCATGGCCCTGACTCCCTTTTCAGCACTTGGTGCTGAAAAGGTTTGCCATCACTGCCCTTTGGATTTCAGCCAAATGGTTGTCCAATCTCTTCTTAAAAACTTCCAGTGTTGGAGCATTCACAACTTCTGGAGGCAAGTTGTTCCACTGATTAATCGTTCTAAATGTTTCATAAGCTATTATAGTTGGTCACACAAGTGGCCAGATGTTCAGACAGGATTTGGCATTTTTTTTGTCCACCTATGGAGACCTACTCCAATGACCTGGAGTAGACAGATGTTGTTTGATGGTGCTAAATATACCATCGCAGGCAGGGGTGGGTTCTACTTATCTTTACTACCGGTTCGCAACGGGAGCGTGTGCACTTCTGCGCATGTGCAGATCGTCCATGATGACATCCGGGCGGGTGGGCGGAGCCTCCCACTGCTTTTCCTACCGGTTTGCAAGAACCGGACCGAACCGGAAGCAACCCACTACTGATCGCAGGTTGCAAGCTGTTCCAAGTAAAGCTGCCTTTTGCAATTGACTGATGGGGATTTTGTGTCAATGCCGATGGTGTTCAAATGGTATTCCAGATGTTTTCGGGATTGTACCCAAGGGGCCTATTACTGTTGGTTCTACCCTTGCTTTCTTTTGCCGCAGCTGTTCTCCTTCTACTCGTAGGTCTTTGTATTTTGTGATTCTTCTCCAGTTCTTTTACTTTCTCTTCTGCTGTCTCCAGGTACTGTCACTTCCACCATCCAGATTTTTTTTGTCTTAATCTGTAATTTAGTATGTTGTGGATTTTTTTAAAAAAACATGGCTTATTTTGATGTGGGCAGGGGTGGGGCTGCTGGGGGTTCGGGAGAACCTCTAGCTAAGATTCTGCGCAGTTCAGAAAACCCCCATATCCCACTCCTGGCTGGCTCCGCCCATCCCGCCCCACCCCTCCCAGGAGCCTACACTTGTGTGGCCTGTTTTGGATGCAGGTAAGTGCAAGGCACGCACAGAGGCCAAAAAATGGGTCTACCGGAAGTTCAGGAAGGTCAGAAATGGACTCCAGAGGGCCTCCGGAGCCTGGGGAGGCCGTTTTCACCCTCCCAGAGACTCAAGAAAAGCCTCCGGAGCCCAGGGAGGACAAAAACGCCACGCCCCCACCGCCGTGGTGCAGGAAGCCGACTAGGCCACACCCACCATGGCCACGCCCACCAAGCAACCAGGGAGAGAACCCCTTGCTAAAAATTTTTGAAGCCCACCCCTGGATGTGGGGCTCCAAGCTTTCAATGCCCACCTGCCTGGATTATTACTGAGGTGTGACTTTTTTAGCAAACGAGGTTTCCCTCCCGAGTCCTAAGTTCACAACCTTCATTTGCAGACTTCGATTGCTGACTTGCCCTGGCCCGAAACCCTGGATCACTTGACTTCAAAGGCTCCAGGACTTCAGCCAAGAGCCAAGTGCCAGCTCTAGACTGCAAAGGCAATTATGTACATTTTTGTCTCCTTAGGAAATATCGGCTCGAACAAACCGGTCAAGCGGAAGCACGCTGTTTAATGCTCTCTGAAATACAAAGGCTTCAGAACGCTCCCCAAGGTGGCCAGAAAAGTTTGGCAAGCTTCGGCCTGCTGTACCATTTCCAACCCACCCAACAGAAGGTTGGAAGGAATTAACGGAAAATGTCCGTCCGTCCGTCCGTCCGTCCGTCAGCGAGACGTCTTTCTGAAAACACAACTCTGTGGGACCAGATTTGGCAGGGGGAAGAAAAGCCGAGTACAGAAAGACTGAGGACATCCATGGACTGGACCGAGGGGGGATGGGGGCAGCAGAGGAATAATAAACAAATCACCCCCAGATCCCCATTCATCTCTATGGAAGAGGTAGATGGACAGCTGTTCAGAATGTTGCCAACTACTGCATTCTAAGCCCCTCACTCCCAGTCATGGGCCAAAGAATAGCAATAGCACTTATATACCGCTTTACAGTGTTTTACAACCCTCTCTAAGTGGTTTACAGCAGAGGTCATCAAACTTTTGGACCTCAGAGACCACTCATAATTTTAAATCCCACGGACCACTAATATGATGTGCCTAATTTATTTTTATTTATTTAAATTTGATTTATATGCCGCCCTTCTCCGGAGACTCAGAGCGGCTTACAATGTGTTAAGCAATAGCCTTCACACTTTTGTATATTTATACAAAGTCAGCTTATTGCCCCCACAAACTATGTCCTCATTTTACCTACCTGAGAAAGGATGGACGGCTGAGTCAACCTTGAGCCTGGTGGGATTTGAACTTGCAGTAATTGCAGGCAGCAGACGTAAGTGGATGTTAATAACTGCCTTAGTCTACTGAGCCACCAGAGCTCCTAATGACCAGCTGGGTGGCTAGGTGATCGTTTATTTATTTATTTTATTTTATTTATTAGATTTGTATACCGCCCTACTCCCGAAGGACTCAGGGCGGTGAACAGTTAAACAATAAATACAGACTATAAATATTCAGAAACTGATTAAAAATACAATTGAATAGATTGATATAGAATGGAATTAAATTAAAACATTCTCAAATTTATAGGGTAGATCCAAATTTAAAGAATTGAATGATTTGAAGGGAGGTTAGGCCAGGCCGGTTTGCATGAATAAGAATGTTTTGAGGGCCCGGAGATCTGGGATTAATCGTATCTCCGAGGGCAGCTCATTCCAAATTGTGGGTCCTCCCACAGAGAAGGCTCTCCTCCTGGGGGCCGCCAGTCGACATTGTTCGGCTGACGGCACCCTGAGAAGTCCCTCTCTATGGGAGCGTACTGGTCGGTGGGAGGTTATTGGTGGCAGAAGGCGATCTCAAAGATATCCCGGTCCTAAGCCATGGAGCGCTTTAAAGATGGTAACCGAAACCTTGAAGCACACCCGGAAGACCAAATCATGTGACTGGGTGGGCGTGGTCAACTCCTCACCTGCCCGCCCGGGCTCCTTAGGGCCCCTACAGGAAGCAGTTGTTGGAGCTAAGCAGCCACCACGAGAAAGAGTTGGCAAAACAGCTCAGCTCAAATTGGATCTGGTCGAGAAGGAGGCTCAGCAGAAGCACCTCACTGAGGACTAGGAGCATAGGCTTTCCAAGCAGAGGGAAGACCTGCGAGAGTGCAAGGCCAGGTACCGGCGCCTGGAGGCTCAGCGGGCTGAGATGGTCGCCAGTTCCAGACCATGATGCTGTCCCACTGGAACAAGGCCCTCTGGCTCTTCACCACCAGCAGTGCTTCCCGCCAGCCTTCGCCCAAAGCCCCACACCAGGAGGCTGAAGGAGACCCCAAGTTGGCATTTCTGCCTTCCTCTGACCAGCACAAAAAGACCCCAAAGGGGGAGACTCTCTGCAGCAATACAAGCATTCATTGCACATATTTGTCCCAGGGGCCGTAGTTTGAGGGCCCCTGATTTAGTGTAATATAAAAAATGCAAATAATTTTTCTGCGAATCACCAAAATTTTCTCACAGACCACTAGTGGTCCACGGACCACCAGTTGGTAACTGCTAGTTTACAGAGTCAGCATAACAATCTGGGTCCTCATTTTTACTCACCTGGGAAGGATGGAAGGCTGAGTCAACCTTGAGCCTGGTGAGATTCGAACTGCCAAATTGCAGGCAGCCGGCAGGCAGCAAAAGTAGCCTGCAGTACTGCACTCTAACCACTGCGCCACTGTGGTTCAGAGGAGAACATAGAGCCAGTACAATCGTTAAGGCGCCAGGCTAGAAAGTGGGAGACCCTGAGTTCAGGTCCTACCTTAGGCATGAAAGCCAGCTGGATAACATAGAGCCAATTACCAGGAGGTGGTGAGTTCTAGTCCCACAGAGACAGGGGGGATGGAGGTAGAGAGAGAGAGGGAGAAAGAGATAATGAGAGATAGATAATAGAGATAGATATGATGATGAAGAAGATAAATACTGCAGATGAAGAAAATTGGTAATATAGAGAGATAATATAGAGAGAGATGAGATAGATAGATAGATAGATAGATAGATAGATAGATAGATAGATAGATAGATAGATAGATAGATGGATGATATGATAGATAGATAGATAGATAGATAGATAGATAGATAGATAGATAGATAGATAGATAGATAGATAGATAGATAGATAGAATAACAAACTTGGAAGGGACCTTGGAGGTCTTCTAGTCCAACCCCCTGCTTAGGCAGGAAACCCTACACCACTTCAGACAAATGGTTATCCGACATCTTCTTAAAAACAGAAGATAGAAATAGATAGATAGATAGATAGATAGATAGATAGATAGATAGATAGATAGAAAAATAGATAGATAGATAGAAGGATGGATAGATAGATAGATAGATAGATAGATAGATAGATAGATAGATAGATAGATAGATAGATACTGTAGAATCAATAATGACTCTTTCATTGTTTGAACAGGGCCAGGTATTCCAAAAGCTAAATTAGATTTTAAAAATCCCCTTTTTATATTGAAACTCAGACGGAATTAAGTGTCATAGAAATAAGAGATGAATTAACTATTATTAGAAATCAGGATTAAATGGAGGAGGGAAAGAGAATTTCTAAGAGTTGTCAGTTTAATTTCAATGAGTAGTTTCATTTTTTTTTTTTAAATGAGGGTAGGGAAGAAAAAAATCAATTCCCATCCGGAGAGGTTCTCTTCCTCTAACCCAGGAAAGGAGTTGTTTTGGTGTGTGTCTGTGTCTCTCTGTGTGTGCGTGTATTCAAATTTATGTATGTCAGGTCTCAGGTGAGATTTAAATCACAGGAATCACCCATGCTAAGATATATTTAGAAATATTCTTGATATCTGTTTCCAGAGCAGCCTGGCCTTATGCTTTGGAAACCTTGAAAATGGAGCTTTAACCCAAAGAAGTAAAGACCAGGCAGAAGGAAACAAATAAAAGAGAAATGACCTGAAATTGCTCTTTGTTTGCCAGTTTACATTAGGAAATGTCAAGGCTAGACAATAATCCGGTCAGGTTAACCTGATCAGTACCATTGCACCATATCCTGTTGGATATCGGAATAATTTTACACACCTCGTTCTCCGTAATATACAACATAAAAACCGCTTGCATGAGATCCGTTGTGCCACGACGAGCATTCTGAAATCAAACGTCCGAAACGCTAAAGGATTATTTTATTACCTTTTTCCATCTCCGACTTGGGTTAATTATAAACTACCCAAGGGATCAGCAACCTGGGGCTCTGGAGACGCATGTGGCTCTTTCACCCCTCTGCTGCGGCTTCCTGTCACTCAAACTATGCGTCACAACCGCCAATGTGCGAGACCCGCCGGCACATGATTTATTGAGCTTTTCAACTCCCGGTAGGCCAAGAAAAGAAAAGTTTCAGAAGAAAACAGAACGTTTAATTCAACTAAATATGCTAGTTTTGTGGCCGCTCAGGAAATAGTCAGACACGGGAAGGGTTTTTGTGGCTCCCGGCGTTTTCTTTTCTGTGGGAAACGGGTCCAAATGGCTCTTTGAGTGTTTAAGGTTGCAGACCCCTGAACTACCCTAAGTAACTAATGAGTAACCCAATAAGATGTAGTCTTCGACATACAACAGTTGACTTAGTGACCTTTTGAAGTTACAACAGCAATGAGAAAAGTAACCGATGACTGTTTTTCACAATTATGTTGTAGCATCCCTGTGGTCACGGGATCAAAATTCAGACGCTCGGCAGCTAACTCATATTTATGACGGTTGCAGCATCCCCGGGGTCACGTGATTTTGTGACCTTCTGACAAGCAAAGTCGACGGGGAAGCCAGATTCGCTTAACAGCTGTGTGAGGAACTTAACACCCGCAGCGATTCGCTTAACAACTGCGGCAAGAATAGTCGTATAACTGGGGCGAAACAAATATCTCACTTAACAACAGAAATTTGGGGCTCAGTTGTGGTCATACGTCGAGGACTACCTGTGTTATAACCAGTGGTGAAATCCAATTTTTTTTTTTACTACCCGTTCTTTGGGTGTGTCTTGGTGGGCATAGCAGGAGAAGGATACTCCAAAATCTCCATTCCCTCCCCACTCCTGGGGAAAGGATACTGCAAAATCTCCATTCCCACCTCACTCCTGGGGGAAGGATATTGCAAAATCCCCATTCCCACCCCACTCCTGGGGGAAGGATACTGCAAAATCTCCATTCCCTCCCTACTCCTGGGGGAAGGATACTGCAAAATCTCCATTCCCACCCCACTCCTGGGGGAAGGATACTGCAAAATCTCCATTCCCACCCCACTCCTGGGGGAAGGATATTGCAAAATCCCCATTCCCACCCCACTCCTGGAGGAAGGCTATTGCAAAATCCCCATTCCCACCCCACTCCAGGGGAAGGATACTGCAAAATCCCCATCTCCTCTCCACTCCTGGGGGAAGGATACTGCAAAATCTCCATTCCCACCCCACTCTTGGGGCCAGCCAGGGGTGGTATTTGCCGGTTCTCCGAACTGCTCAAAATTTCTGCTACCGGTTCTCCAGAACCTGCCGGATTTCACCCCTGACCTGCAGGTGTCTAAACCCAACCCAATTCCTTCATCCTTGTATACTGAATAAAGTCATCTCAAGACTGTTCTGATTATTATTATTATTTGTTTTTGTTTTTTATTCCATTTCAAATGTTTGGTGAAGAAAGAGACAAAGAAATACCATGGAAGCAGGTGTAACCCTTAGAGAAAAACAGATCTGCGTATATGAGCTGACAGCTGAGGGTGAACTTCATCATACCGAACAAGTAAAAAAAATGCAAAAGATTTCTTCATGTAGGTAGGAACCCAGCTATTTTTGGGGAGAGCTTCCATTGCATTGTTAGGAACACTATCCTGACTTTTTTGACCATGTTCCACAGACAGTCCAGGGGA
Source organism: Ptyas mucosa (assembly GCA_012654045.1). Classification (NCBI taxonomy): domain Eukaryota; kingdom Metazoa; phylum Chordata; class Lepidosauria; order Squamata; family Colubridae; genus Ptyas; species Ptyas mucosa. The sequence goes on from WNWU01019797.1 coordinate 25,715, forward strand.
AAGGACATTTTCACAGATAATCCTCAAGTTATAACCATTCCTTTAGCGACTGTTCAAAGTTACAACGGCCCTGAAAAAGGTGCAACTAGTCCTCGCGTTTACAACTTTTGCAGCATTCCCACAGTCATGTGATCGAAATGTAGGTGCTTGGCAACTGGCGTGTAATTATGACGGTTGCAGCATCCTGAAGGCATGTGATCACCATTTCTGAGATAGATAGATAGATAGATAGATAGATAGATAGATAGATAGATATCTTTGTGTGTTTGTGTGTGTGTGTGTGTGTGTTCTGTTACTCTGTTATCTCATTGTTTTGGGTTAGCTAGTTGAATACCCCAATTCTAGTGTTCCAACAGGAGCTGTCCATGGTACTGCTATTCTGTCAGCCCTCTTCAGCTATTCAGGTCTTGCTGAAGTCAGAATGGGCCAACTTGCCGCAGCCAACTCATTGCGGCCAACTCGGCATGGCCAACTTGCCACAGCCAACTCAGCATGATACAACTCACCGCGAGACAATTTTCACAATTCTATTCAACTATTTAAAATAAATCATTTTAATTTTTGCCATTCACAATTCATTCTCTCCTTCCTTTTGCATCCTTTCTTTAAGGATTCCATTCCACTATTTCTTTAATATTGGTGTGACTCTTTTGTCCTGCAGTGAGTTGACTGTGGCAAGTTGGCCGTGGTGTGTTGGCTGTGGTGAGTTGGCCATGGTGAGTTGGCCACGGCGAGTTGGCCGTGGTGGGTTGGCCGTGGTGGGTTGGCCATGGTGAGTTGGCCATGGCAAGTTGGCCGTGGCGAGTTGGCCATGGTGAGTTGGCCGTGGTGAGTTGGCCGTGGTGAGTTGGCCACGGCGAGTTGGCCGTGATGAGTTGGCCATGGTGAGTTGGCCATGGCGAGTTGACCGTAGTGAGTTGGCCATGGTGAGTTGGCCATGGTGAGTTGGCTGTGGTGAGTTGGCCATGGTGAGTTGAGTATGGTGAGTTGGCCATGGTGAGTTGGCTGTGGTGAGTTGGCTGCGGTGAGTTGGCCATGGTGAGTTGAGTATGGTGAGTTGGCCATGGTGAGTTGGCTGTGGTGAGTTGGCTGTGGTGAGTTGGCCATGGTTAGTTAGCCATGATGAATAGTCATAGACCCTATTGAAAATGTATAAACTCCAGAGCCAAAATAAGGCACATTGGGACAGGGAATGTATAAACCAGGATTGTCCAACCTTGACCAGTTGAAGACCTGTGGACTTCAACATGACTGGCTAGGGAATCCTGGGAGTTGAAGTCCACAAGTCTTCAAAGTTGTCAAGGTTGGACATTCCTCGTGTAAAGTCAGCCACCCTGTGAGGCTTGAAGGATGTAAACAATACTCACATGTTACTCCAATTTCAGGGTGATTATTACCCAGCTGAGAAAAACTCAAGTCAATCATATGAATTTTAACTGAATGACTAATCTGGTAAACCCACAAGAATTCTAGAAGGACACATTTCCTTTGCTTGCTGACAATGCACAGATGTCCCTTCAGAGAGAGGAGACGCAGAAAATGCCTCTTAAAACACGGCTTGCCACCTGTCATTTGATAAAAATAGCTGCATTGAAAATGCTTTTATATATCAAGGAAGCTTTTTTGGCTGAGCCAAACCTGTTTAATTGATTAGCTAGATCACAGATTAAGGGATGTGATGGCTCAGTGGCTAAGACGCTGAGCTTGTGGATCGAAATGTCGGCAGTTCAGCGGTTCGAATCCCGAATGCTGTGTGATGGGGTGAGCTCCCGTTACTTGTCCCAGCTTCGGCCAACCTAGCAGTTCGAAAGCACGTAAAAAAAATGCAAGTAGAAAAATAGGGACCACCTTTGGTGGGAAAGGAACAGCGTTCCGTGCGCCTTTGGCATTGAGTCATGCCGGCCACATGACTACGGAGATGTCTTCGGACAGCGCTGGCTCTTCGGCTTTGAATCAGAGATGAGCACCTTCCCCTAGAGTTGGGAACGTCTAGCACATATGTGCGAGGGAAATCTTTACTTTTACCTTTATCTAGATCACAGATTAAGGTCCTGGAGCTTAAATATTCATTTTTCCAGGTGTGGATGGCTCTCCATTAACATTACACAGGGAAGGATCGGGCGAAGCCTTTGAAATTCCTTCTGGTGGATCCTGTGATCCCTGCCTAATCTGAAGTGACAGTCTACTTTGGAAAGCTCTCTCCGCGGGGGATCGGCTCCCATGCAGATCTAGCAGCCCATTGGGTGGGGGCAGGAAAGGAGGGGAGGAAGGTCAGACAAAGGGTGAGGAAGGAAAGAAAAGCAGAAGGAGAAGCAAAGGAGGCAGTACAGGAAGGGGAAAAAACCAAGAAGAAAAACGAAAGAAAGACATCCTAAATCAGTTCTCTTTTCCGGAACTGCAATGCTCAAGAAGGGGGGGGGGGGATCCAAATTAAAGATTCCTGGTCTCCAGTTTCTGAAGCTTTCAACTTTAGTGTATTATAGACAGTTCTCGGCTTACAAGAGCCTTGGTGGCGCAGCAGACTAAAGTGCTGTTAAGTAGCACCAGCTGCCTGCAATTACTGCAAGTTCGAATCTCACCAGGCTCAAGGTTGACTCAGCCTTCCATCCTTTCGAGGTAGGTAAAATGAGGACCCGGTTTGTGGGGGCAATAAGCTGACTTTGTATAAAAAAGAACACCGCTTGGGGAGGGGGGGGGGGCTGAAGTATGAAGGCTATTGCTTAACGCATTGTAAGCCACCCTGAGTCTCCAGAGAAGGGCGGCATATAAATCGAACCAATAAATAAATAAATAAATAATACAACTAATTCGTTTTCGTGATCATTGGAAGGTTCAATGGCATGAAAAGGAAGATCATTTTTCACACTTACAACAGTTGCACTATCTTCATGGTCACGCAATCAAAACTGAGATGGTTGGCCACCGGTTCATAGTTATGACGGTGGCAGGATCCTGAGTTCATGTGCTGGTCCACCTTCTGACAAGCCAAGTCAACAGGGAAACCCCGATTCACTTAACCGCCGTGTTACTACCTGAACAGCGGGGATTCATTTAACAACAGTGGCAAGAAAGGTCGTAAGACTGGGCATCCCCTCCCTCATCCAACATCTTTGTGGGAGCTTCATCACTGGAGGCTTTCAAGAAGAGACTGGACTGCCATCTGTCTGAAATGGTGTAGGGTCTCCTACTTGGGCCGTGGGGGGGGGGTTGGACTAGATGATCTACAAGGTCCCTTCTTCCAACTCTGTTAATCTGCTAATCTTGCTTAGCAACATACATTTGGGGCTCAACTATGGTTGTAGGTCAAGAACCACCTGTATTTGGTTCAACTTTACTCCTGGTTTGGTTTCATCGCAGTTATTATCTTCTGTTTTGGCAGCCTTCTGTTCGCCGAGCTTGCTGTTTAAGTTCCCAGGCGTTTCATTACCAGGCTAGGTAACACCTTCAGTGAGGTACTGTTTCTTCTCTGTTTATATAGTTCCTGTGTGGTCTTGTGGTCGGTTGGTCGCGTAACTGGTTGGTTGTGGGGGGTGAAATTCAACCGGTGAGGAGGTGGTCGGTTCTGTTGCCGATTAGTAGTTCGAGTGGTCCATTTCAGGGGTGAAATCCAGCAGGTTCGGATAGGTTCTGGAGAACCGGTAGCAGAAATTTTGAGCTGTTCGGAGAACCGGCAAATACCACCTCTGGCTGGCCCCAGGAGTGGGGAGGGAATGGGGATTTTGCAATATCCTTCCCCCAGGAGTGGGGAGGGAATGGGAATTTTGCAATATCCTTCCCCTGGAGTGGGGAGGGAACGGAGATTTTGCAGTATCCTTCCCCTGGAGTGGGGTGGGAATGGAGATTTTGCAATATCCTTCCCCCAGGAGTGGGGAGGGAATGGAGATTTTGCAATATCCTTCCCCTGGAGTGGGGTGGGAATGAAGATTTTGCAATATCCTTCCCCTGGAGTGGGGAGGGAACGGAGATTTTGCAATATCCTTCCCCTGGAGTGGGGTGGGAATGGAGATTTTGCAGTATCCTTCCCCTGGAGTGGGGAGGGAACGGAGATTTTGCAGTATCCTTCCCCTGCAGTGGGGTGGGAATGGAGACTTTGCAGTATCCTTCCCCTGGAGTGGGGTGGGAATGGAGATTTTGCAGTATCCTTCCCCTGCCATGCCCACCAAGCCATGCCCACCAAGCCACGTCCACCAAGCCACACCACACCACACCCACCAAGTCACAATCACAGAACTGGTTGTAAAAAAATTTGGATTTCACCACTGGTCCATTTCCTTATTGATTCATATGCTGGTTCAAAGTCAGTTTCTTTGTTGATGGGTCCATTGGTCAAGTGCCAGGCTAATGAAACGGGCTAAACAGCAAGCTCGGAGAACAGACCACTGCCAAAACCTATGACCAGAGCTATGAATATTTTCAACAATTTCTAAAGTATTTCTGTCCTCGTGGGAATAAGAATATCAGTAACACCCTTCATCTTTAGGGGACGGGAGGGTAAAACATATAAAAGAACAATTGCTGGAATTGGGTATGTTTAGTTTAATGAAAAGAAGGACCAGGGGAGACATGATAGCAGTCTTCCAATATCTCAGGGGCTGCCACAAAGAAGAAGGGAGTCAACCTATTCTCCAAAGCACCAGAAGGCAGGACAAGAAGCAACGGGTGGAAACTCAAGGAGAGAAGCAACCTAGAACTAAGGAGAAATTTCCTGACAGTGAGAACAATTAATCAGTGGAACTGCTTGCCTCCAGAAGTTGTGAATGCTCCAACACTGGAAGTTTTAAGAAGAGATTGGACAGCAATTTGTCTGAAATGGTGTAGGGTTTCCTGCCTGAGCAGGGGGTTGGACTAGAAGACCTCCAAGGTCCCTTCCAACTCTCTTATTCTAGTCTAGTCTAGTCTAGTCTAGTCTAGTCTAGTCTAGTCTAGTCTAGTCTAGTCTACTCTACTCTACTCTACTCTACTCTAGTCTACTCTAGTCTACTCTAGTCTACTCTAGTCTACTCTACTCTAGTCTAGATTGGCCCATACCAACTTTGGAAGGATATTTTTGAAAGGCAAACTTTTAATGCCATTCCTGCATCAGTCTAAACTTGTGAACATTTTTTTTTAAAAAAGGAAAACCACATTATTTTTCCAATCAGAGGAATTACATGTTCCTCCTACCCACTCCCATTTTGACCCAGAAGACAAAAATGTTTTGGCTCCTGCTATCTTTCACCAGTAATCTAGTCACGCATCTCTACCTCCTAACTCCCTTTATTAAAAGGCATAAGCTCACCAAAGCTTTTTTTTAATAAGACCCTAAGCTCACCCAAAGACGAAAACTCACAAAAGCTGGTGCATTTTAATAAACTTGGGCTAAGTCAGAAAAGGATGCTGGCGGATTCTTCCTGATTCGGGGCTACCGTATAAACTAACCCACGTCAGTCTTCCTGCTTTGATATATTTTTAGCACCGATCCAAGAAAGATTTCTCCGAGGGAAGACATGAGTCAGTGCAGCATTTGGTTAAAGGATACCTAGGAGAAGGACCAAACAACACAACACAACACAACACCAAAAACAAACACTCATTTCGCTCCAGCTGATCGTTCTGAAGTCAGATGTTTCATTTCTCCAGGGCAGGGAAGCTGGTTAGTCAGCTGCCAAAGATGGGATCTTACACACAAATGGAAATTCTCGATTGCAGCTATTGTCGTTCCAAGATCGTAAAGCTGTAAAAGGACCAAAAAAAAAAAAAACCAAGAAAAAGGAGGAGAAGAAGGGAGAATCAGACAGGCTTCTACAAACACAAGGCTCCAACAATTTACTAGTGTTTTGCGGTATTGATTAATAGATCGTCCACTTATGGATCATCCATCAATCATGGGAGACCACGGTGAAGGATGGATTCCATTTATTGATCTCTAAGGTAAAAGTAAAGGTTCCCGTCGCACATATCTGCTAGTCGTTCCCGACTCTAGGGGGCGGTGCTCATCTCCGTTTCAAAGCCGAAGAGCCAGCGCTGTCCGAAGACGTCTCCGTGGTCATGTGGCCGGCATGACTCAACGCCAAAGGCGCACAGAACACCGTTCCCTTCCCACCAAAGGTGGTCCCTATTTTTCTACTTGCATTTTGTTATGTGCTTTCGATCTGCTAGGTTGGCAGAAGCTGGGACAAGTCACGGGAGCTCACCCCGTTACGCGGCGCTGGGGATTCGAACCGCTGAACTGCCGACCTTTCGATCGACAAGCTCAGCCTCTTAGCCACTGAGCCACCGCGTCTCATTGATCTCTGCAGATCTGCAAAAATACATTTTGGTTTCTCCTTTTTTTAAGGATTTCTTCTTTGATCAGGTGTTCTTCTGTGATTTCTTTTTTGTATTGAGTTAACCTATTATAGTTTTTAAAGAAGAATGAACGAACGTGAAGTAAAAAGGTAAAAAGCGTAGCTTAATCCGCCATCAGCCCGCGGCAGCAGCCTATTTACACACTGTAGTTGTGTCAAGGCAGAAATCTCTGACTCTCATGCCAGAGAGAGCTGTTTCGTAAACAAGGGACAGATGGTGGACCTTTTCAAGGCCAGGAGAAAAAGAATCATATGTCTGTTGACTCAGACAGGTAGGAGGTGGAGAATACATACAACCCAGGATTCAAAATCCAGGTTTTGGGATTAACATAACTAAGGCTAAAGGAGTCCCTGTGGATTTGACCCTGAGAGAGTCGAGAGTCGTTGCTGACTATAGGGAGCAACGCTCACCTCCGTTTCAAGGCCCTTGAGCCAGTGCTGTCCAAAGACATTTCTGTGGTCAGGTGGCCAGCATGATGTCGCAGAGCGCCTCTCTCTTCCCACCGAAATGGTCCCTATTTTTCTACTCACATTTGCACGCTTTTGAAATGCTAGGTTGGCAGGAAGGGAGCCGAGGAAGGGAGCTCACCCTGTCGTGTGGTGCTCGGGTCTCGAACCTGGGCTGCCGGCTTTCCAGCCGACAAGCCCAGCATCTTAATCACTGAGCCACCGCACCACCCTAACATACCGTATTTTTCGGACTATAAGACACACCTGACTATAAGACGCACCTAAATTTAGAAGAGGAAAACAACAAAAAGAGTTTTTGGCCTCCCTTTTTTCAGGCCTTTTTGGGGCTCTTCCCTTTTCTTTTGTTTTTTTTTTTTTTTTTTGGCCTGTTTGTGGGGCTTTTTTCGGCCCATTTTCGAGGCTTTTTTTGGGCTGTTTTGGGGACTCTTTTTCAGCCCATTTTAAAGGCTTTTTTGGCTCATTTTTGTGGCCTCTGCATGGCCGTTTTTGAGGCTTTTTTGGCCCATTTTCGGGGCTTTTTTG
>WNWU01019803.1:0-24014 GCA_012654045.1 Ptyas mucosa
CATTCCATTCCATTCCATTCCATTCCATTCCATTCCATTCCATTCCAAAAACGTGGATTTAGCATTTGCGAAATCAAACTCAGGAACCTAAGCAAATAATTAAGGCTCACTTCACTTTTTATTAGACAATACATACTGAAGGGGGTCTGCTTCAAAAGAAGAGAAAGAAAAACACCCCTGCAGACGAAGAGATGCAATCATATTTATACATTTCAGAAAAGAAGGTAAAAGTGATGCATGCATGCATATTCATAAGTAATAACATAATAGATCTCAGCTTACTTCTTGCCCTGCTGTTATCTACAGAGAACAATGGTCTTAGAAGAAACATTTGCATCTTGAGATTCAGGGGTTGCTATGGGAATGTTCTTATAAAATTTACCACAAGCCCTATTAGCTGCAAGGCCACATTCCTTATTTGTCTATTAAACAATGCCAATCATCTGGAAACTGATTTTCCCCACACACGTGCCATTTTGTTAGCAATTAAATCAAATGTAAAGTAAATCCTCCTTTGAGTTCAGCTGGATGCATAATTTATTTTTTTTATAATTCAGGTTGTCCTTTTTATTAGTTTATAATATAAAATACAAAAACAAATAATAGGAAACATATACTATTGGCTAAACTATTATGTAAAAGTAAAACAGTTGATCGACACCTAATTTACTTGACAACCTTAGGGAAGTGATTTGCTGTGGCTTTCTTCAAAGACTTTCCCCCTTCTTTTGCCAGTTGACAGGCCTGCTATTCCTTGGATAAATCCAATTACCTCTGTGGCCTGATCCTGGTTAATATCCTATTCCAAGGAAAGTTGGCTAGGTGGGGTGTTGCTATTTAGTAGGTGCAGTGTTGAGGAATATGCGCAGAGTAACCCTTGAGTAGCAAGGGTGTGCACATGAGAAACGGCTGAGAGTGATTTTGAATAAGCACTGTCAATACACAGACACACTGAGTTGTGATATTCTTTTACTTTTGGGAAGAAGTAAGGAAAAGTCCAATAAACAATCCAGGTCATACACATATAAAGATAGGTAAAATGTCAATCCAGGGATATTCCAAGAACAAAGTCTTCTTTCCAGTTGTTGTAGTCATATGCAATAAAACAGTTCTTTTTGGAGTTGCAAACAGGAACAAGTACAGCAGTAAAACAATCAGTAAAACAGTAGAAAACAACAAGTAGCAATGATCAAGCAGTGATCATGCAGAGAGAACAGGCAGAAAGGAGCAGAGGTAGCAATAATAATGTAATAAGAAACAATAAGTCATGATTCAAGCTTCCTCTTAAGTACATTGGCTACAGAGCTAGCCAATCAGAATACAGTATGATGCAATACAGCATTACAGTCTTAAAGCTATACAATACATTTTGACTGCAAACATGCATTGATGGTTTATATATATTGCCAACCCAACCAGTTAGGCAATAGCCGTTTCCTAACATGCAGCACACCTCCTTTTACTTTCTGAGTTGATTCTGACAAAACAAGCATCCAAAATAGAACCTAAATCTGGAAACCAAACACTTAACAACCACGTGATTCACTTAACAACAGTGGCAAAAAAAAAAAAAGATTGCGAAATGAGGCGCCATTCATTTAACAACTGCCTTGTTTAGCAATAGAAATGTTGGACTCCTTTGTGGTTATAAGTCAAGGACTACCTATATTCATTTCTGCTGGTCCCCATTGACTTTCTTGGCCACACCATCCCAAGCTGGAGAAGAGCATCAATAGAGAACCATACTCAGTCATTGATCCCTAATCCCACACCTAAGGGTCAATTTGAACAAGAATTAGTGTCGCTTGTTGTTTTTAATGGAACAGATGAGTCCTCCCCAATCTATATCTTTTCGATGCCTTGGACCTGAAATTTCCAAGTTGCCACCCAGGCAAAATCTAGACTTGCTAAGAATACCGTGACTTGCAATCTCAAGATATCTGGAGCTAGCTATGTCTACTGTCCTGTAGAATCTTGTTTGCCTAACAAGGTGGGAGCACCTAGCCAGTCTTGGCTGATCTGGAACTACTAAGCAGAATTGTATCTGGTTAAGATGTCGAAGGAAGGTCATCAGCAAAAGCCAGGGTTGTTAATTAGGCTGGGAATATTTTACTTTTCAAACAAGATTTGTAAAGCAGGGAAGCTTTCAATTCATGCTTTAAAAATAAGAATACAATGGGACCAGACACCTCTCCATGGGAAAGAAGTGCTATTGTCCTAGTTCCTTCATATCAGATTTTAGGTCATCATAGGGCCTTTGATACTGATTTCAAAGCTCCTGGAGAGCCAATTGGGCATTAGGAAACTCTAGAATGACCTAATTCCAAAGCATTGTGTGCTGATATTTTAGGAAGACTAGACACAAATGAATAATGCTATAACTGGTTCTAAAATCAGTCATTAGATCAGAGGTTGGAGGCAGAGTTTGGACTTCAAATGTCTCTTCCCATCCCCATGGAAACCAGCCTTATCATCCTAATATCAAAATGAAATGGAAACAGGGTATATATGTAGTAGCTTCCAAGTATCAATTCCCAGAATTCGTAGACTGTCCGACTACTGCTGTGAATTTTTGGAGTCATCTAGAGGATGCTCAGGTTGGAGAAGAGCACCCTAATTAAAAGGTGGGCAATCTACAGAGGTCTTGTAACAACTGAATCTCTGTTTTGGTGCCATTCCTGTTATTCTGAGGAAAGGAGTACATGAAAACAATAAAGTGTCAAAAATTAATTTAGGTCCCAATGGAAAACATACATAGAATTGAGGGGTTATTGGTATTCTCTGAAATTACTTGTTTTCTTGCAGACGTTTCATTACCCTAACTAGGTAACATCATCAGTGCATCATCAATACATAGCATAAAATAATATATAGAATTCCCTTTAAAAGAAAACAAAAGATAATAAACAAAAGGATAATTGCACATTAGTCCATTCTTGATCATTGTCCATTGTGGTTCTCAAGCTTCTCAACCTTCTGGTTTTCAAAACTTTGTTCACTCTGCCCTAAGCCAAGTCAGTTCTGGGTTCCCTGGAAAATAGGATGTTTAAATTCACACAGCTCTTCCTACCTTATTACTAGTTGCTGGACTTACACAAAATGTTAGATGAAAATGAGAGTGGCTGGCTTGGGGTTCAGCTGACTGTTGGAAACCCAACCTTGGTCTTGATAAGACGTATGAAACATACCACCACTTTAAGCCATAATACTTAGTCTTAGCATGTTATGTGGGCATAGCAAATTACTAGTTTGTTTTTTTTTAAAAAAAATCAGGTTAGAGAGAATTGTGGTTTGTGCAAAGTTGTTGCCAATAATGCAAGATCTTCATATTTGCTCCAAAATTAACTTATTTAAAAGTAGCTCGCAAGCGAATTCTTTTTCATCAAACAGAATAAGAAAGGAGAGGAAAAGGAAATGTTGTTGCCAGCACAATTTTTGCTTCATTCCAATGTGGCTTCAAGGGCACTTGATCCTACGCAAGAAAAGAGCCAATCAAGTTTTGAAGCTTTGATCGCTTTCCCACTTCAGCTTTTCTCCAAGTCTGTTTCATTTGGCTTCAGTTCTGAGAAAGTAGGGACAGAAAAAGTGTGCAGGGAGAGGGCAGAGAGAGAGAGAGAGAGGAGAGCGAATATGAGAAAAACACTGGCTTTGCACAATACACCTGCCTTACTTACTGAACGGACCCATCTTCTGAGTTTATTCAGCAATATCTTGAAGCAATCGTACTGGCTTCACACAATCTACTAAGCCTCCAAGAACTCTAACTTGGCATAATAGTAGCCAAGTTTAGCAGATTGAGTGAATGCAGCCCTAGAGTTTTAACTGATTTGGTTACCAATGCAACCATGGTGTGTGAAAAAGGAGAAAAGCTAGTGCCATGACCTATCTCAAGGAAACTAAACCAGCTTTACAGAAATTATAACCAGGATGAAATCAATTGTTATTTTTCTAAAGCAACATAATCATGGCAGATAACTTGATGGGACACCCAGGATCTGAAGGACAGGGTTCCCAAAGAAACCAGAATATCTCAAAATTATATTTGGACTTTGGCATGTCTCATATTCTCCTCCCTCTTTTTTCAATAATATAATGAATGACGCCTAAGAGAAGATCTTGATGAACTGGTTTAGCTCAGCAGACTAAAAGCATAGGGATTAAAACCAGCTGTCTGCAATTACTGTAAGTTCGAATCTCACCAGGCTCAAGGTTGACTCAGCCTTCCATCCTTTCTAAGGTAGGTTAAATGAGGACCCAGTTTATGGGGGCAATAAGCTGACTTTGTATAAATATACAAAAGTATGAAGGCTATTGCTTAACGCATTGTAAGCCGCCCTGAGTCTCCGGAGAAGGGCGGCATATAAATCAAATTTAAAAAAAAAAAACTTGCCACGCATGTGCTCCCGTTGCAAACCGGAAGTAAAGGGAAGTAGAACCCACTCCTGATCTATGCACAGTCTTCACTAAAGTGCAAATGCTCAACACTATAATGATAATGGATAGATTGGATACACAATGGCATCCTGCTTCTAAAAATAAATGGAGCACTTTTTATGCTTTCCAACCCATGGGAACATGGGAAAGGAATTGTGTAAAGGGGGTCAGGACATTGTCTATCAATAAGATAACTGAGGTGGCGCAGTGGTCAGAGTGCAGTACTGCAGCTACTTCAGCTGACTGCTAGTTCAGCAGATCAGCGGATCAAATCTCACCGGCTCAAAGTTGACTCAGCCTTCCATCCTTCCGAGGTGGGTAAAATGAGGACCCAGATTGTTGGGGGCAATATGCTATTTAGTATACTCTCTTTGGTGTAAGCCGCCCAGAGTCCTCGGAGAGTGGGCGGCATAGAAATATGACTAATAAAAATAAATAAATAAATAAAGGGGGTCAGGACATTGCTATCAATAAGATAACTCTCTGAAAAAAACAAACTGAAGGAGACAGTTTGGTGTGGAGCAGGGATGGGTTCTACTTACCTTTACTACCGGTTCGCAATAGGAGTGCGAACGAAAATAAATTCCCCCAGCTTCCCAAAGGGAGTGCAGCTGGGCACTGACTCAAAATGCTACTTATTCCTCCACTCTCAGCTCTCCTCCCTTCATCCCATTTGGAGAGGACAAAAAAACCCCTAGAAAATGTATTTCTTCCCCTCTCTGGATCATTGTTCCCAGTGGGCACAATCAGCACAAAAGCAACAGGACTCAGTAAAACACCCACATAGGTTTATTGAATCTGCACTCGAATCCAGTTGCCCCTTAAGTACATGTCTCAATTCCAGCACAACTAATTAGAGGCGCACATCGCTGATCAACATGATTTGATTACAACTAATGGAAGCAGAGAGGTTGTCTAAATCAGTAATCAGAGAGTTACCAAAAGTTGTCCTGTAGTTTCTTTGATTCTAGAAGGGGGGAAAAAAATCCAGCATGGAAAAGAGAAGTACCACATCAAAAGCTGCAAATACAGCAGCCAAACTGCAGGATAGGGACACTCTATGGAATAGAAACACTCTGGTGTGCTACATGCTCACAATTCTCTCAGGTCACATACGGAACTCTTCTTCATCTGCTCCTTTGTAGCCTAAAAGTGATGGACTCTGATCAGCTGATTTGCATTAATCTTGTCATGAAACATTTTTCAATTTTAGAAGACCGTTTGGAGAGGGTCTACTTGTTCTTGACCATGGAAATTCATCAGCTGACCTTTTGTATTTTTCTCCACCAATCTATTTGTGTGTTTATATTTATTTATTTACACCCCACCTTTATTATTTTTATAAATAACACAAGATATACTTAATATTCCTTCCTCCTCCTATTTTCCTGAGAACAGCAACCCTGTAAGAATTTGACCCTCTAAAAGGATACAAATGACCAACTGTCTGCAAGGAATATAAATCCTTCCATTCCCCACTATCCTGTCAGAACTGAAGAAGCTTCTTGGATGAGAAATGAAACGTCTTCAAAGAAAAAACAAGAAAGTCCAGTTGCCTTTTGAAAAAGCACCTGGGCTGAGAGTGAGTGGCTCTCCCTAAGTCATCCAGCTTGCTTTCATGTCTAAATTGGGACTAGAACAGAGTCTTCTGGTGATTGGGCCAAACTCACCCAGCTATCTTTTATGTCTAAGGTAGAACTAGAATTCATGGTTCCCTGGTGTTGGCTCAAAGTCACTCAGTTGGCTTTCATGCTATGATGGGACTAGAACTCAAAGTCTTCTAGTGATTGGCCCAAAGTCATCCAGCTGGCTTTCATGCCTAAAGTGAGACTAGAACTCATGTTTACCTGGTTTCCAGCCACCACCTTCACCACTAGACAAACTGGCTCTCTGATCATCTCCTTGTCTACGAGACATCGTTGTTTTGTCTACCCTGGAGTGCCGTTGCCCTTTCGTGTATCTGTGCAGTGACGTGGACAGCATATTCTTCAATGGACTGAGTATATAATTCAATAAGCTCATTATCTACCATGGTCATTTGAAGAGTCATTTGATTGGCAAATCTGAAAAAGGTCATATTCCATTTAAATCTCTGGTTCAGCCAGCCTTTGATTTCTGCATATCCAAGTATCCCGCCAACATCCTATGCCCACGTGTGCCAGAGGTGGCATGCAGAGCCTTCTCTGTGGGCACATGTGCCATTGCCAGCTGCTCTTCTGGTTTCTGGTGCACCGGCCAGTTGGTCTTTGCGGGTGCCAGAATGCCAGAAAACAACCTGATAATGGCCTGAAAAACAGCCAAAAAGACAAGCTGTTTTCTAGGCCTTTTTCAGACCGTTTTCAGGTTGGTTTTAGGGCCAAAAAGAAAGGGGGAGAAAGAATGGCAGAAACCAGGTGCTGCAGACTTTCCATGCCTCTTCTCTGCAAGGAGATAGAAATAAGTAACTGTTGTCTTTTCCCTTCCCTTTTCCCCCCAAATATACCTCTCTTATACAAGTAGGGTTTTTTGCACACTTGTACTATGCATGAACTCTGCTTAACCAAATATTCGGTTATATGCCCTTCCTCACTCTGTGGGCGAATCTTTTTTTTTTTAAATTTGATTTATATGCCGCCCTTCTCCGGAGACTCAGGGCGGCTTACAATGTGCTAAGCAATAGCCTTCATACTTTTGTATATTTATACAAAGTCAGCTTATTGCCCCCACAAACTGGGTCCTCAATTTACCTACCTTAGAAAGGATGGAAGGCTGAGTCAAACTTGAGCCTTGGTGAGATTCGAACCTGCAATAATTGCAGGCAGCTGATGTTAATAACAGGGCTTTAGACCACTGTACTATCCAAGGCTCTTCCTGCACTCCTCCTTCTGAATACACATGTATTCAGTTGTTTAATCCAGTCTTCAGCATGTTAAGAACTCTTCTTATTGACTCAACTCCTCTTCAACTTTGAATGTCAACTTAATCATTGAGAATTTTTACTGGTGAAAGTTTTCTTAGCAGGTTATGGGACTTCTCCATTTATTTAATTTATGTACATGTCAAGTTATTGTGAAAAGCAGAGTAGGAGTAGGAGTAGGAGTAGCAAAAGGACATCAAACAAAGAATCATAGGGCTGGAAGAGTCCTGAAGATAGGAGAAATAGGCCACTGGATTTTAATTGCAGGCAGTTCTCAACTTACAATGGTAATTGAGCTGGGAATTATGGTTGTAAATTGTTAAATGGGCCACCATGCTCAATTTGACGTTTTTGCTATGGTTGTTAAAT
The DNA here is from genome assembly GCA_012654045.1 of Ptyas mucosa. NCBI lineage: Eukaryota > Metazoa > Chordata > Lepidosauria > Squamata > Colubridae > Ptyas > Ptyas mucosa. The sequence continues at coordinate 7,700 of WNWU01019803.1, forward strand.
GAACACCATGGTCATTAACTGAACACCATGGTTGGTAAACAAATACGGCAGTCATTAAGTGAATTCATCGTACCCAATGGGCATCTTTTGCCGGAAACTGGAAGTAAACATGATTTCCAGCAAGACATCCTAAAACAGGTCAAGTGACCACAGGATGCACCAAAGAGTTGCATATGCTGGCAAGTTGCCAAGCACCTTCAATGCAATCGCATGACCATAGAGGGGGAGGCGGCAACCATAGAGACTTTGAAACCAGGTGATAAGTAGCTTTGTGATGGTCTGCTGTAAATTTAAAAGCTCACTAAGCAATCAGTCATAAATTGAGGACTATCTATATTTTAAAGGCTTTTGTGGAGGGTTGGATTAGACCAGAGGTCTGGAGAATTCTGGGAGTTGAAGTCCACAAGTCTTAAAGCTGCCAAGTTTGAAGACCTCTGGATTAGACTAATATTGTGGCCTAATCTAAGCATGCATGAACTCCTTCCTTATATCTCTTCTTTTCACCATGATGGATTTCCACGTCCTATTCTTTACAATACCCAGAGAAGGGTTGTGGATTTCCACGTCCTATTCTTTACAATACCCAGAGAAGGGTTGTGAATTTTGATACCAGTTGAAGAAGATCCAAGGCCTCCACATTTTTATGGGGCTGTGCTCCCCAGAGATGCTCATGATGTTCTAGCCACCCAGAGGGAGGAAACTCTTGACCTGATCAGACCAAAGCTGTCCTTGAAAAGTCAGTGAAGATAAGAAGACAATTGAGAGCAGCAGAGCACCTGGTTGTGACAGTGCACAGCATTCCATTCTGTTTTGATTAATATACCCGTCTTGAATGGAGCTTAATTTGTTGCATTAGTCAACCATCTCATAAATGTTTGTAATATCACATGACAAATTTGCAGATGAAAGCATAGAAGATGATAATAGTTTCAAGAACCCATTCAGTTCCTTTCTTCTCTTAGGGACTCACATGTAAATAGCTAGGAATAAATCTCTGTATGAAAATTAGCACAAGCCAACTTTTCCTGGAGCTGAATTTTAAATTTTAACTCCTCTGCCTTTTACGGGATAAAGCGATGCCTTTCACTTTTCCAAACTGTTCCTTTTGTATCTGTCAGAGCAAAATCAGAAAGAAGATAAAGCTAGAATTACAAAATAGGCTTCAACAATTTCCATTTTGTTTTCACTACTGGAAAATATGGATATTTTCCTTAGGAGCTTTTGAGAATGTCTGGTTAGCTCAGGGGTTCTTCTGGCAGCATGTGGTAAAAACCATCGAGATAGCACAATTTTAATTTACAATTGTGTAATTGCACAATTGAATCCCTGACTCTTTTTGATGGGTGTCGCCTCAATGCTAATCAACATCTGAATTAAAAGTTTTGATTTCCAAAGTCATTTCCTAAAACAACCAGGGAATACAATATAGGGCCGTGATGGCGAACCTATGGCATGGGTACCACAGGGGACACGTGGAGCCATATCGGTGGGCACGCTAGTTCAGCTCCGGCACGCATGCGTGCACCAGCCAGCTGATTTTCGGGCCTTCTGGGTCTACCAGAAGTCAGGAAACACACTGTTTCCAGCCTCTGGAGGGCCTCTGGGGGGGTGGGGAAGGCTGTTTTTGCCCTCCCCAGGCTCCTAGAAAGGCTCTGGAGCCTGGGGAGGGCAAAAAAGGGGCCTTCCGGGCCCACCGTGCCATTACGTGCCAAAAGCGGGGACAGGGCACTTAGAATTATGGCTGTGGGCACACGTGCGTGTGACCCCACCGCGTTCCCCCCGCTTTTGGCACGCAATGGCAAAAAGGTTAGCCATCACTGATATAGGGAATACATATCATGATGAGTCAAAGCAGGGTTCTTTGACTATATCAAAGAGATGATTCATATATGATATGCATTAACAATCACATAAATTAAGATGTGGCTCAAGGCTTTGTATATTAAGAGGTAGTGTGAACATAAATGATTCAGACTGTTTACAATAATCTGGGGGGGGGGGATCCATCCGGTTTTAATAGCATTGTACCAAAAGTGATCTCTAAAGGTGACAGGTGTCCACTGTTCCTTACAATCTGCTTAGGATCCAACTAGATCTTGTGGACAATCCAATGGCACTGGATTTTCATGGTTTGCTGCTCTCTGTGGATTGTAGATGTTGCACCTTTGAAGCTGACATCAGAAATCACAAACACGACCTTACTAACATAGTGCCTCAAAACATGTGTAAACTAATAGGAGAATCTGAAATATTTCTATTTTCAGATACAGCAAAGGTTTCTGTATCGCACAGGAAATATCCCCAAAATTGTACAGAAAAGATGTATATTTTGGGAAGATGCAGTTTTCCGCCCAGCTACAATGTATTTCTGTAAAATTTATGTAATCATATAAGCTTTGTGTTTTTATGTAAGCTTTTATGTACATTTATGTAAGCTATAATACAAGTTTGTAGACCAGAAATAATACACCCTGCCTCCATTTCCTGGACTAAAAACATGGCAATATTTATGAATTAATTTATTTATTAAATTTCTATGCCACGCATCTTGCTATCCCATTGTGTAGACTGATTCCCATTGTTATTGGAGTTCAAATAGAGTCTCACCTGACATGGCATCTCTCCCCCCCCCCCCCACTCCTCCTGTTTTCAATTATTATGCCTTTGACCATGCTGGCAAAGGATGATGGAAACTGTAGTCCATCAATTTGGGAAAGGGTTTTCTAATGCTTCTGATTTTTGTTTTGCATACTGTCTCCTGGAGAAAACACGCACTCACATTAAGAATCATGCAGGTTTCATTTTAGGAAGTTAAATCTGCAAATATTTATGTTTTATGACGGTAAAATTTACTTTTTATGACAGTAAATTCACATATGGTTAATGAGGCTAGCAGCTGTTGTGTAAACAATATCCAGGTGCAGATCGGCCCACCTTCTCCAAAGAGAATTTGATGTTTGGTTGTCACCAAAAACGTGGGAGAAAAAAAACAAGAAGAGCATGGCCTATATATAAGATTCACCACTGAAAATGAAAGTAAATGTTGTATTTTAACTTAACCTCTTATTTAATATGTCTTATTAATCAAAATTCCCCAAGTTTTTTTCTCTGAATATTTACTTCCAGTCCTGATCCCTGGAAGAAATTCTGACTCATCCCTTGCCAGCATCATAAACCCAACCAACCTTGGTAGGTTGGACCAAGGGAGAAAGGCAAGAGAAAACCATGCTGAAAGACTGCTCTAGTTGATTCTCCCTACCCATTCTCACCAGGATTACCATCAACCATCATCAGGGTTCTGATGGATGCCCTAATTAAATCATGAGTCTTGATCCAAGCTTCAAAAGAAATCCAGGTGTTTATTATGAGCTTCATGTTGGCACGTTCCCAAGTGAAGCCAACTCTGACCTTATGTAATTTATGCTTCAGTTATGACCCTTTTCCCCACATCCCAGGATGTGTCATCAATCACATTTGCCAAAGGAGTAATTTTGCGAGTTGTAGAGGTCACTCCCTTTTGACTGCTGCAGGTATCCCTGGGATACAGCCTTGAGGGAGATAAGCGTGGAATGTGCATCTGTTTTTTGCTGCTGTGTAGTTTCGCCAGCTTCCCATCCCCCCTGGCCTATGGCAACTCGAGAGCAGGCCAGGGATGCTTTGTGAGTTGACACGTCCCTTTGAAAAGATCCCAGAATGAGATTGATTGGTTAAATGATTGATTGATTGATTGATTGAGCAATTAGAACTTGCCCTTTGAATGATAACTCAAAATGAGGAATAGTCTAGCTTCAGAGTAAGGAAACACTAGGTCAGTGATGGCTAACCTTTTTGCCATCGCGTGCCAAAAGCAGGGGGAGCGCAGTGGGGTTACACACACACGTGCCCACATCCATAATTCTATGCGCCCCGCCCCCCGTGTTCCCCCCGCTTTTGGCATGCAAAGGCACAGTGGGCCCGGTAGGCCTGTTTTTCTCTCTCCCAGGGATCCAGAGCCTTTCTAGGAGCCTGGGGAGAGCAAAAACGGCCTTCCCTACCCCCCCCCCCCCCCCAGGGCCCCCCGGGAGGCTGGAAACAGTGTGTTTCCTGACTTCTGGTGGGCCCAGAAGGCCCAAAAATCAGCTGGCCGGCGCACACATGTGTGCCGGAGCTGAGCTCGCGTGCCCACCAATATGGCTGCACGTGCCACCTGTGGCACCCGTGCCATAGGTTCACCATCACGGCACTAGGTTCTGCCATGCTCTTGACACCTTCATTTAATTCTCTTTTAAGGCTTAGTTGGTTTTCCTGCACATTGCAGAGGGTTGCATTAAATAATGCTTGAAATCCTTTCTTAGTCCGTGATTTCATGAACACTGCCCATTTACTTCAGTCAGGTCATGAAGGTCTGCTAACAATTCTTTGGAGGTTCATGGGATTTGGACAGTAGCAGGTAGCACGCCTTCTTTATGGAATAATAATAGCAATGGCAATGGCACTTAGACATATATACTGCTTCATAGTGCAGTATGAAGCACTCTCTGGGTGGATTACAATGTCAACATATCGCCCTCAACAATCTGGATTAACACTTCATGTGATCTTGATTCTTATCCTTCTGTTAATGCAGCCTCATGCTGGTTTTTTCCCCCAAATGAACCCTCCAGGTTTCCTTGGTTTTCTTCATCTGGCCACCCTTCCTGGCCCTGCCCTTCAGTTTTAATGGGTTCCTAAATCCCCTAATAAAGTCCTGTTTTGGTACTTCCTTAGCCCCTTGCTGCTTTTCATTGGTGGCGCTTTCATTAATAAACGGCATGCAATCATCTGGTCCCATGTTGTTTGGGAAGAAGGACCTAATTAAAAAGAGAAATAAGGATGCCCTTGTAAAATGTTCAATTAAGCTTACCTCATTAAAGTGAGTCTTATAGGGAAGCCAGGCGTTTTCATTTTTACACAATTTCTTCCCCTTCTCCAGTCACATTGAAAGAACAGGGCTTTAATTGCAACGGGTTCCGTAGCAGGGAAGGGAAAGGATGGAGAGATAGAGGGGCATAGAGATTTTGTTAAGCACATCTCTTATTAATGTTCACAGCTGCTAGTTTGACTAATGGGAAATTCCAGTTCTGTTAGCACAGCGTGGTTTGGCTTTGAAAGCTTTAATGATACACGCAGAACAACTGTCTTTCCGTGTTTCACCCAGTCTTCTTCTCTTCGTTGTCTTCTTTGCACATGGTTGGACTAAAATACAGTTCAGAGAAGCCCATATTTTAACTCCTTCTGCTTTGCTATCCATTGCTATGGGGGGGGAGGGGGGCGGAGGGATCAATCTTAGCTCTCTTGCTGATGTGCAAAGATGCAAGGCTAACTCCCTGCTTGATTTCTCCTTCTGGCCTGGCTGGAAATTTCCCAAACAGGGTCTTCTGTTAAGCAACCAAGACCCACAAAATCAACTGCTTTAGGGATGTCGGAAGACAGAACTTGAGTTTCAGCGTTTCTAACCCTTTGTTGTCTTTGTATTTTAATCAGACTCATGGAGGATCCTGAGAATTGCAATCACGGTATGTTTGCAAGACATCTGGTTCTCGAAGTCTGATGTTGATAATACTGGGCAATATGAAGCAACGGTGTTAAAGTCTATGGAGATACTCAGTTATCCAGGTCATGGTTGTCCCAAAGGTGCTTTTTCAAAAGGCAACTGGATTGCTTGTTTTTTTTCTTTGAAGACATTTTGCTTTTTATTCAAGAAGCTTCTTCAGCTCTGACTGGATGGTGGGGAATGGAAGGATTTATATTCCTTGAAGAGAGCTGGTCATTTGCATCCTTTCAGAGAGTCATTGAGGCCATTTGGAGGTTTATCTGTGTTCTCAGGGTGACCTGAGTAGTGCAAATGGATGTGGAGACTGCTTGGCTGCAGGATGTTTTCTGCCCTGTGTCCCTTCACTGTTGAGGACAGGTACATGAGTCTATGTTGTCTGCATCTCAAAGTAAAGTGCAAATGGTTCCTGTAGCCTGCAATTTTTCTGGAAACTCCTTCATACTCCCACACCATTCAAACGGTGTTCATTCCAAAGTGCATAGCTAAAAGTCGGTAGAGATTCTCAGTCATCCAGGTCATGGTTCTCCCATGTCCCTGGAGGCTGGGGACAGTAAAAAACAGGCCTTCCGGTCCCACCGGAAGTTGTTAAATGGGCTGTTTTCAGCCTCTGGAGGACCTCTGGGGGGGGAGGCTGTTTTTGCCCTCCCCAGACTCCTAGAGAGGCCCTGGAGCCAGGTGAGAAAGAGAAATGGGCCTTTCGCCCCCCCCCCCAGGCCCTCCAGAGGCAGGAAACATCCTGTTTCCCTACTTCTGGTGGGCCCAGAAGACCCAAAAAGCTGAGCTCGCATGCCCACTGATATGGCTACGCATGCCACCTGTGGCACGTGTGCCATAGGTTCACCATCGCGGGTCTAGACCACTGTGCCTAGTTCCAGCAACTTTAAGATGGGTGAACTTCCAACTCCCAGAATTCCTCAACCAGGATGTGTGGATTTCAAGTTCTGGCATTCCTCAGCCAGCATGACTGCAAAGAATATAAGTCCTTCTATTCCCCGCCATTCAGTCAGAACTGGAAAAAACTTCTTGGATGAGAAGGGAAACACTTTCGGGGGGGGGGGGGAGCAGCTTTGGGACAACCATGACTTGGATGATTGAGAATCGCCATAAACATTCACCCATTTTAAAGTTTCTGAAGTTGGGAAACAGTGCTCTGGAAGCAAGACTGCTTCTTCTCTCATGAGACCCAGCTTTTTTTCTAAGAGCCAGAAGGAGAAAAGGGAGATGATTCCTATAATATACAGTAAGGTTCCTTGATTTAACAGTGTACCAAAATTCATTTCACAAGTTCTTAGACCTTTTCTTTCCCCTGCAAAAAGACTTTCATGTTTTCCAATATTATTCTTTGGGTGTCTGAGAATTTCTTCTACTCCTTATCTCTGGGGGTATTGTTGACCTTCCTTTATTGTTGGAGGTGGCATACGGCAGGTCCATCCATAGAGGTGTCCAAAAAGTCACAACTGTGTTGGATCTTTGTTCTTATGGTGATGGATGTCACCAGCTTTTTTAAAAAAAAACAACAACACCTGAACACACACACACAGAGAGAGAGAGAGAGAGAGAGAGAGAGGGAGAGAGAGTTGTTTTCTACTCAGCATCCTTTATTCCTTGTAAGTCTTCCTATCCAATCTGAAGAGCGCCATGGGACAAATTCACTCTTGAGGTCTTCCCTGGGGATTTAATTAGCACAAGTTAAGTTGAGGACACTGCAAGACTCCAGAGGCACTTTGAAAGACAGAACAAGCGTTCAGGCATGCTGCTCATCACTAAGTAAGTAAAGAATTACAAGAGACGCACATACTTGCAAGGAGTGCTTTTCCTAATTCTCCTTCCCTTTAGGAAGAATACTGAAAGGAAATTCATAACGGAAAAGAATAAATGCAAGGTCTTTTTCGTGTCGTGACTTCATTGTTTCTGGCATTCTGTCCAAGAAGCCCTGACTTACAACTGAAAGCCAACAGGAGAGATATTTTTCAGAATATGATGGGCAGCCTATAAATTAAACAATTAATGAATTAATAAATAATACATACACACACACACTGTACATACATACATGCCAGTGGTGGGTTTCAAAAATTTTTACTACCAGTTCTGTGGGTGTGACTTGATGGGTGTGGCATCGCTTGGTGGGCGTGGCATCGCTTGGTGGACATGGCAGGGGAAGAATACTGTAAAATCTCCATTCCCACTCCATTCCAGGGGAAGGTTACTTAAAATCCTCATTTCCTCCCGATCAGCTGGGACTCGGGAGGCAGAGAATAGATGGGGGCGGGGCCAGTCAGAATTTTTACTACCGGTTCTCCGAATTACTCAAAATTTCCGCTACCAGTTCTCCAGAACTGGTCAGAACCTGCTGAAACGCATCTCTGATACATGAATATTGTAAATACCCTTTAATCCAAACTTCTGAAACAGTTTCCAAACCAGCTGGTGTAAAAACTCTTCAAACATTGATAGATGACTCTGGATTTTGATATATTTTTAATTTTCAGTCCTCTGCATAAATGTTAAGGGCAGGTTTTCAGTACAGGCTGCTGGAGTTTGTAGAGGGGAAAAAGACATTCATTCCTAATCCCAATGACCTCAAAAGGACAAAACAGGCATTATGGTCCAAATTCCACGCTTTCGTATGTGCATTGCAACATGACACACACAAACACAAACATGCACAAAAGTATGTTAAGGGCAGAACTTGTGTTAGTGATGCCATAATGTACATTACATTATTTGCACCTCTTGCTACCCCTTCAAATTTGGAAGATTGGGAGGGAAGGAATTGTCATTTAAGACATCTTTGGGGTCACCCAGGAGCATCTATAGAGCATATCATCAAAGAAGATAGCAGACACAACCACAAAAATGTCAGTTCTGGAAGACAGTTTTCCTTTTTGCTTCCTAACTGCCATATATTTTAGCCTGGGAAATTGGAAGGGAGGGGCAGTTGTTGGAGCGGTAGAAAGTTAGTCATAACATTCCGTATTCAAGGACACTTTTGCCTGCATCTGTTAGAGACTGCCTGGAGATTGTATCCAGTTGAATGGGAAGAGTTGATTGGAGTATGTGATGGACTTGTGGGTGTGAGGCAGGGCTGTGAACAGTGGTGAAATCCATTTTTTTTTTACTACCGGTTCTGTGGGCATGGCTTGGTGGGTGTGGTGTGGTATGGTGTGGCTTGGTGTGGTGGGCATGGCTTGGTGGGCATGGCAGGGAAGGATACTGCAAAATCCCCATTCCCACCCCACTCCTGGGGCCAGCCAGAGGTGGCATTTGCCAGTTCTCCGAACTACTCAAAATTTCCGCTACCGGTTCTCCGAACTACTCAAAATTTCCGCTACCGGTTCTCTGAACTACTCAAAATTTCCACTACCAGTTCTCCAGAACCTGTCAGAACCTGCTGGATTTCACCCCTGGCTGTGAACTGTTAGCTGGGTGGGGAAATCTGGAAGCTTTCAGATTCAGGTTTTCCCAGATATGCCAACATGACATCTCTAATAAATTGGAACTTTGAGGAACCACAGGCTTTGGAGTTTTATTTTGTTGGGGGTGTTCCTTTAAACCCTGACAAAAAACAAGGCTCTGCCCCCTTTTATACATGTGCTGTATGATGGGACTTCAATCATATGGTTAGTTATCCACCATCTTGATCTTTGAACACCCTATAGATGCTGCCTTGTCCTCAGAAAATCTCTGCCTGGCTTCTTTCAACCCACCCTAACGTAATGCTGCTGTTGATTTCACCTCTATTCCAGCTTTTTCCCCATCTCTGATAGATGAGATTTCTCATCCTAATTAATCTAATTTAGTAATGTAAATAACTTAATAAAACACTTCTTTTTTTAAAAAATGAACTAACCCTTTGATTTAACCACCTTGCCATTAGGGCAGAGGTTGGCAACCTTAAACACTCAAAGAGCCACAAAGGTCCTAACCGGAAGCCCCCATTCAATTCTGGAGCCGACTGAAGTCCTGTTCCCCCCACCATAGAGTCTCCTCCTAGTGTGGCATCCTTTTTCCTCTACCTGTCCTAACCAAAAGCCCTATCAATTGTGGAGCCAACTGGCAACAGGGAGCCACAGCAGAGAGATGAAAGAGCCACATGTGGCTCCAGAGCCACGGGTTGCTGACTCCTGCATCAGGGGATTCATTATACATTCCTAACAATAGAATGACAGAGCTGAAGCCGTTCAAGCTGCAAGCAGCAGACAAGACCTCTGGAGACCCTTTGGCTGGAATCTGCTGACAGCTAGTGGCAATTCCAGGCTTCCCCTTGCCTTCGGGGTCCTGCCCATCCTGTAGTGACAATTGGAGGCAAGTGTGTTCTAGAGACAGAGGATTAATGCTATTCTGAAATCACTCTTGCAATTTCTCAGAAGTGCTCTTCCCTCTGATTCATGGCAAGTGTTTTGTTTTTCTATTCTATCTCAGCATGCTTGAGAATGTATGAACATTTTCTTTTGAAAAGTTTTTTTTTTTTTACTGGTGGAGGACGCTGAAGATGCAGCTGCTGAAGTTGTTGCTTTTTGCTGAGTGCCTTTCCAGGACTCTAAAGCTTCTCTAGCTGGCGATATTTTGGGTCATCCTCCTCCTTTTGGATTATCCAGTGGAAGGCTGAGATGCCAGGGAGACTGGACACCACTGGCAAAGCGATGGCGCAATCAAACGCAGGACATATATGCATGTTCCTTGGCTATCTGAGCATGTCATTCATTGCAGGCTCAGCCAGCAATAATCGCAGGCATTAATGCAATCTATCCAGAAAAATGTGCAGCATTTAGTTCTCTTTTGGAATACTTGTGGGAAACAAATGCTCTGTGGCCAAGAACTCATAAGAAAAAGTGCAGGCTGAGATTCATGATTATCCGTAGGACTGCTGTGGGTTTTCAGTGCATGTGTTGTGCATGTCCAGAAGCATCTTCCGGAACTTCTAGAGAGCTATTGGAAGGCCTGGAGCTTCAAAATGGACATAAAAAGCCTCAGCAGAGGAAACCTGTTGCTGCTTTACCTCTTAAGATAGCATCACCTTTCTGGTGCTGGAGAGGAGGGGGGGGGGGGGGGGGGGAGGGAAGGGGGAGAGAGAATGGTTTTGGGAGAAAGTTTGCCCAGAGCTCATTTTCTGAGCATATTGTTAATTTACATAATGGAAGACTGAATAGTTTCATTTTCACCCATTCAAAATTCAGGAAAAGATATAGAAGGGGAGAGTCAGGAGAGGGGAAGGAATGGAAGGGGAGGAATAGGGGGTAGGAGATAGAGGAAGGGAGAGGAGGGGAGGAGAGGGGAGAAGAATAGGGGTGGGGAGGAGCGGGGAGGGAGGGGAGAGGAGAGGAGAGGAGAGGAGATACCATTCTACACATTTTTTCTGCCCCACATCTCCTTCATCCAAATGTATTGATGGTTCTTCTCTTTGCCCATTTCAACTTCACAACAAATCTGTAAACTGGCTTAGTTAAAGTGATGTGATTTGTTCCTAGCTTCTTTGTCCACCCTAGTTAAAATTCTCCACATACATGGGGTTGCTGGTTCAGAGTTATGGAAGTTGCACTTCAACATATCTGGAACTTGGCTGAGAATGTCTGGATCAAATTATCCTTTTGCACCACAGGTGCCACCAAACAGACTTGTATTCCCAGAATCTCAGAGCACACCTCAGGAGGGAATTCTCCTTTCTAAAACATCCCAGGCGGGTTGTGTGATCAACTAAGAAGCATCACAAAGAACCTGGAAGTTTCAAGAGTCCCAGTCTTCTATGACCATACTGGGCATTTTTGACCAGAAAACAAAATGAAAGCAAGCAGATTCCTTCCCAGCCTCCAATCACTTCATGCATCTTTACAACACACGATTGGCTTTTTGTACAGTGGTTAAAACAATTTCATTCTCTTATTCTTTGATCCCTTTTTAATTGCTAAGGGCTTTTATTTTAGGGTATTAGTTTTAATAGGTTTTTTTTATATGCTTCCTTTGTGGTGTACCACCAAGAGTCTTTGGATTAGAGTGGGTTACAACAATAGTAAAATGAAAAATAATACTAAACTGTTGCTCTTAACCATGCTCGTACATTTTGTCCTCTGAAAAAAAAAATGAAAAACAAGTTTCTACACACATTTTTGTCAGGGAATAGATCTATTGAGAACTTCTGAAAGGAGGCCAAGAACTTTCCGTGACAGAAATAAGCTACATGTTTTCTTTCCCTAAACAAAGAAAACAACAATAGGAAACAGTTAGGAAGTTTGAAATAACAATAGATGTAATGCAACGTTATTGAATAACATTAAAGTTAGAACATGCTACCACATAATACTATACAACAGGTTTACGTTATAGTAGGCTTACACAATGTTTTGCCTTTCAGATGGATCAAAACACAATTCCCACCCACTCCTCTTCCAGCAATGGCAACTGACCAAATTGCTGAAAATGATTGGTGTGGTAATAATCCAATTCATTTGGAGGAAAAATTATTAGGGCTTGGGACACCTTAGCTAGATTTGGCTTGTTGTGCGAAAGGGGAGTGTCCTGCTGTATTTCCCAGGTTGGCTGGTTGGAGTCCTAGTTTAAGAAAAATATCCATTTAGAACATAGGAATGGAACTGAAATGGACGAATTGTCTAAGGGAACATCTATGCCTCTTGTATTCCGGTCTTTACTACTGTGGTCTTGGAATCCACAGGGACAAGATGCTTTTTCTTCTATTTTGACGTAACCAGAGGTTTACCCTCTGAAAGGTGGTTGGCCCAGCAGGAGAGTGGCCTGGATCTTAACTCAGGCACAAGGGGTGCAAAGACTTCTCTCATGCCTTCTCCACAGTTGCCATGAGGAGATGCCCAGGCCATGTAAATTGACTCCTTTAAGAAAGTCACAGTTATTCCTCCCAGGGTCTAGGACAGGGTTCCTCAAACTACGGCCCAGGGGCCAGATATGGCCCATCAAAGCCATTAATCCGGCTCGCACAGGACCATGAGGTTGCCCTGTCCACATCACCCCACCTACCTACTGCCCCCCACCTGCCTTCTGGAGGCTAGGGAGGCCAAAACTGGGATGTGCAGAGGCCTCTGGAGGCCAGAAATGGGCCCAATTTTGGGCAGCAGAGAGGTACTGGAGGCCGGGGAGGACAAAAACGAGCCCATTTTTGGCCTCCCCGGCCTCCAGAGAGAGAGAGAGAGAGGGAGACACATACACACACACACGCACACACACACACACACACACACACACACACACACACAAGTCCCTCATACACACCCCAAGGCAGCCACATCCCTTCACTAGCCTGCTTTCCACCCTCAGGAGCATAGCAAATTGTTTGGACTGCTAAATTGGCCACGACCAGTCACATGAGCACCTAGCCATGCTTGCCCAGCTGGTCTGGCCCCTGAACAGTCTGAGGGACCATGAATTGGCCCCCTGTTTAAAAAGTTTGGGGACTCCTGGTCTACGACAACTTGCCACAGCCATCTTGCCACGGCCAACTCACTACAGGACAACTCACCATGGAACAATTCACATGGGATAATTCAACGTGATAAATGTTATCTGCCACTGTTTCTTCTACATTATTTCCATTTTTGTCAATGGAAATAATATCGAAGAAATAGTGGCAGATAATATTTATCACGTTGAGTTATCCCACAGGCTGTTCTGTCCCCGTCTCACACACACACACAAACAGTCAGCCGGGGGTTAAATAAAACTTGCAGACAATAAATTCCTTCGTTAACAGGATGGGCAGCAACCCAGTAGCTGCTTGCTAAGAACTTTACTCACAGAGGGACAGATAAACCAAAACTTCCTCCGACAGATAAACCAAAACAATACACAAAGTCCAAAGAGTTGTCAAGTCCAGTCCGTATTCAATCCAAGGCAGGCAGATAACATAGTTTCAGAGATACAACGCGACTCGGCTAGCTTTGCCCATCACAGAGCCTGAATGGCCACCACACCCCCTTTTATCCCCTGTGTGGTGTGGTCCAGTGACTCAGCTTAATCTCTGGCACACCTCCTTTTCTGTTGCGTGCGCTTGTCTCTCCGATGCTGGCGTGGATCCAGCCACTGTCCGACTGCACTGGCGTGGATCTCTGTCACTGTCCGACTGTGACTGCTCGGGGATACCTAGCTCCTGGCCAATCTCTTCTCCTTCGGGAGACACCTGAGGTATTGCCAGAGAGGAAGGTCCTGGAGAGGGAGGCCTGGCCAACTCCTCTCCTTCACTTTCGAAGCCTTCTCCCTCCAATAAGACGGGCTCGGGGGTCGGAGTCACAACACAGGCAACTGACCCCCCCCCCAGTGAGTTGCCCCACAACGAGTTGGTCATGACAAGATGGCCATGGTGAGTTGACTGCATTGGATTGGCTGCAGAAAGATGGCCATGGCAAGTTAACCTTGGTAAGATGGCTGCGGTGAGATGACTGCGATGAGATGGTTGTGGTGAGTTGTCCCATTCCACTCCTGCCAGTGGGAAAAGGAAGTGTCCTGCTAGTATTTCCCAGATTTATTTGTTGGAATCCTAGATTAAGAAAGATGTCCATTTATAATATTGGATGGTGGAAGAAACTGCATCAGAAAGCAACTTAATAGGAGCCTGAGTGGCATAGCAGCCTAATGCCTCCTATTAAGGCAGCATTTAACATCCAGCTGCCTGCAATTACTGCGAGTTCTAATCTCACCAGGCTCAAGGTTGACTCAGCCTTCCATCCTTTCTAAGGTGGGTAAAATGAGGACCCGGTTTGTGGGGGCAATAAGCTGACTTTGTATAAATATACAAAAAGTATGAAGGCGATTGCTTAACGCATTGTAAGCCGCCCTGAGTCTCTGGAGAAGGGCGGCATAAAAATAAAAAATAAAAAATAAAAAAAAACTCGGATCTACAATGACAGCACAAAGAGCTAGCACTGATTTTCTCATGTCTGCCCGTCAAGATGGGCTGAGTCAGAAGGGAGACTCCTACAGGGTTTCCCTCATGTCCTTCCCTCAGAGCAGAGAAGGCCCTTGGCTGATTTTCCAAGCCCAACCAAGCCAACTTCAGAAGTTATTTCTTCATCTTTTAAAGAAGATTATCAAAGAAGCTCCCTTTAGCACTCCATACAGGCAATCGTTTGCCCACTGTAGAAATCACAACGGTGGAGAGGGGGACCATGGCATTCTTTCAGATGAATCCTGACCAAGGTATGCGGCAAAGCATCTCCCAGAAGAAGCATTTTCCAGAATTGTTTTTACGAACCAGGCAAAAAGAATTCAGTTTGGAAAGAGATTCTTTAAGAATAAGGTTGCTATTTGTTCCCTGCCTTAAGTCTGTGTGATGCAACAAATAAACAAACGAATGAATGAATGCATCTCCTTCAGAAAGGGGCCTTTTTAGCAAATCTGGAGAAATTTGCATGCCATAGTCAACAGCCACAGATTCGTGCATTGAAAATTAATGTTAAAAGATATGGAAGAAAGAATAATTTCCAGACAGGTTTGAACTCAGCACATCTCATTAAAGAAACAATGCATAAAACAGATAACTCTGCATCGCTTCTCAGGGTAGGGTAGGATTTTGCTCGCTCTTGCTCTAGATGCAAATGAAACAAGCAGACCTCTCTCTATGCGGCTTCCTTAATGATTAAAAGAGCCCTGCTTTTTTTCCTGTTTATCCTTAATGACATTTCCCTTATAATTTGAATCAAACATGGACATTCCAAGCAAAGTCTAGAGCAGCTGAAACTTGCTAAGAAGGTATGTGTGTTTCTGGACAGCACCACTAGAGACTTCAGAATATGTTGCTATACAGGTCATCCTCAATTTACAGCCACAATTGGGCCCAAAATTCATGTTGCTAAGTGAGAAATTTGTTAAGTGAGTTTTGCCCCGTTTTACGGCTTTTCTTGCTGTATTTGTTAAGTGAATCACTGCAATTGTTAAATTGGTATCACGGTTGTTAAGTGAATCTGACTTCCCCGTTGATTTTGCTTGTCTGAAGGTTGCAAAAGGGGATCACATGACTCCAGGACATAAATGTGAGTCAGTTGTCGAGCATCCGATTGTAAATCACGTGACCATGGGGATGTTGCAATGGTTATCAGTGTGAAAAATGATCATGTCACTTTTTTCAGTGCCGTTGTAACTTTTAATAGTCACTAAGCAATTTTTTGTAAGTTGAGGACTACCTGTACATTGTACCAAAATAACTGTGCATGTCCATAAGTGTAATGGGGCACAGCTCCGTCTCCATAGTCACAATTCCCTTTTAGTTTGTTTGTTTGATTCCACCTACAACAACTAGACACAAGAACAGTTTTTTCCCAAATGCCATCACTCTGCTAAACAAATAATTCCCTCAACACTGTCAAACTAGTTATTAAGTCTGCATTACTATTACTCTTCTCATTGTTCCCACCATCTATCTCCTCCCATTTATGACTGTATGACTGTAACCTTGTTGCTGGTATCTTTACGATTTATATTGACTGTTTCCTAATATGATTTGATTGCTTATTTGTACCCTATGGCTATCATTAAGTGTTGTACCTTATGATTCTTGATGAACATATCTTTTCTTTTATGTACACTGAGAGCGTATGCACCAAGACAAATTCCTTGTGTGTCCAATCACACTTGGCCTATAAAGAATTCTATTCTATTCTATTCTATTCTATTCTATTCTATTCTATTCTATTCTATTCTATTCTATTCTATTCTATTCTATTCTATTCTATTCTATCCTATCCTATCCTATCCTATCCTATCCTATCCTATCCTATCCTA
>WNWU01019804.1:0-30572 GCA_012654045.1 Ptyas mucosa
TGGTTGGTTGGTTGGTTGGTTGGTTGGTTGGTTGGTTGGTTGGTTGGTTGATTGGTTGGTTGATAACTTAAGATGTCAGATATCATGTTATCTCCTCTCGTTTTTGACCAGAGCAACACCACTGATGGAGAATGATTAGCTCAAAGTCACCTAGTGAACTGAGAATATGATTGAACTTAGCCTTTCTCAGAAATAATCCAGTGTTTCACAATAGTAGCTCTCAACTTCAAATTTAGCTCAGCTTGGAGAAGAGCTTGCCTTTGCCCAGCTAGATGGAAACACTTAGCTAATGTTGGCTAATCTCAAAGAAGTAGAAAAAGTTGGACCTGGTTAGTATTTACATGGGACACTCCTCTCCCCCCCCCCCCAAGAAATCTCTGGATAGAAAACTAGTCTGAGGGGCTCAAAAGAAACATGTCAAAAGATGGTAATAGCAAATTGTAGTGGTGCCATAAAAATGACATAAATGAGTCTATGCGGTCACCTGAAGTTGAGTCTGACCTGAGATTCTGCCCTTTTAGCCTTGGGGGGTATATATGGGGGGGGGAAAGCTTTTCAAAGCTCTCTATAATGACTTTGAGTGGCTTCTGAAGGTGCAGGAGAATAAGATTGGCTTGGAAAATTCTTGCCTCTCTTCCAGCCGTCTACAGCCAGGATGGTGCTCGACTGGGCCTGGGAAGACTCTGACCAAATCCAGCCACTCCCAGACCAGCCTATTAAGTAGAAAGGCCAAGTCACCAGTGTTGCAAGGCAAGTACTATTGACTGGAGCAATTAGCCAACTCACTTTGGTAGATATATTTGGATAAGTTATTAGCAGAATCTCAAGGAAATAGCAAAGGTATTTGCTCACAAAACAGAGGTGGCTGGGAAAATAGACGGTTGAAGGAGAGTGCTTTCAGTGTTTGACTTATTTCTGTGCTGTTTAATTGACTGGAATAAAAAGATCAAAATGACATTTTTATCCACTTATTGAGTCCTTCCCAAGGACCTGGGAAAGGGAGACGTTGATGTGTGTTGGTGTTGAAGCAGTGGTGAAATCCACATTTTTTTTACTACGGGTTCTGTGGGCGTGGCTTTGTGGGCGTGGTGTGGCTTGGTGGGCATGGCTTGGTGGACATGGCAGGGGAAGGATCCTGCAAAATCTCCATTCCCACCCCACTCCTGGAGGAAGGATATTGCAAAATCTCCATTCCCTCCCCACTCTGGGGCCAGCCAGAGGTGGTATTGTCCAGTTCTCCAAACTGCTCAAAATTTCTGCTACTGGTTCTCCAGAACCTGTCAGAACCTGCTGGATTTCACCCCTGTGTTGAAGGTCTCGTGACAGGATGTAAGCTATTTCAAGCAAAACTGCATTTTGCAATTAACTGATGGGGATTTTTGTCAATGCCGATGGTGTTTCAGTGATGCTCCAGTTGTTTGGGGATGGTGCCCAAGGCACCTATCACTATTTGGCACTACCTTTGCTTTCTTTTGCCATAGTCATTCTATTTCTATTTGCATGTCTTTGTATTTGATCATTTTCTCCAGTTCTTCATCTTCTATTCTGCTATCTCCAGGTTCTGCCACATCTACTATCCAGATGTTTTTGTCTTTCTTATCAACAGTTGTTAAGATTTTTTTTTATTATTTTCAAAATTACAAAACCAAGAAAATAAATCTAATTCATGGTGAAATGATGATCTCTCACTATCTCCCACACCATCCCTGGACATGTACATTTATTTAATTGGGAAGTTTTTTTTTCTTTACATCGCTCAATGGGAAGGTCTGGCTTAGCATAGCTTTTTTCTAGCTGTGTAAGAAATCCAACCCCTTGTTGACTGAGGGTAACATATTTTACTGCATCTGTTAAGGGTCACCAAGGCCACTCAGCCTTCATTTGAAGCAGTGGATGTCAGCTGGAATCAGCTTGGGATCCTTCCTCTTATGAATGCATGAGTGTGACATGCTTTAATTTTGCTCTTGAAGTGCAGAAGGCATCTGAGTCTGCCAACACTCTGGAATCTTAAAGCTGTTGTCAGAAAAAGCTGGATATCTACTTCTCCCTATATTTGGAATGAGGCTGAAAAAGCAACCCTTGGAGATTGAGGCAGGAACTGTCACTTTTAGAGCCAATGTCAAAATTTCTCTTTAAATAATAATAACTTTATTGCCATTGTACATGTATACACAGTATACCTATACAATGAAATTCACTTAACACCCAAAGACCAGGTCCAACACACATAACAATCCCCAAACATACCCCCACCCCACACAAATTCCCCACTGCTAAACCACCCAAACATCCACACAGCAGACCAAGTAATGCTGTCCAACAGCTCACTAATGGTGGCCCTTTAGTTCATTGTTGAGTGCGATTATAGCTCTGGGATAAAAACTATTCGGAAAACATGTGGTCTGAGTTGTAATTTTTCTGTATCTTCTGCCAGAAGGCAACAGTCCAAAAAGATTGTAAGCAGGCTGGGAAGAGTCTCTGAGAATGTTATGTAACTTCTTCAAACAGCGAGATTCGAAGATGTCGTCCAGGGCTGGTAGCTGGAGCCTGATGATATTCTGGGCAGTTTTAATGATTCTCTGTAGAGCTTTTTTGTCCGCTACAGAGCTGCTCCCATACCATGCAAGAATGCCGTATGTCAGGACACTCTCAATGGTGCTGCGATAGTAGGACAGAAGTAGATGCCGAGATAGATTTATCTTCCTGAGCATTCTCAGGAAGTACAGCCTTTTCTGTGCCTTCTTTAAAAAACACTAAATAGTACTAGGGCTACAAAACATGGTCTGCATGAATATGCATGACCAGTAGATGGCAGCAATGGAAAACCACAATCTCCAACTCTTTGCTATCATCTAGTGGTTAGCTGATGTTTTACACCCAGACAGTTTAACCCTACTTTTAACATCAAGTGGAAACAAGCTGGCTTTAATAGGGACTATAATCAAAAGCAAACATGGGAAGACTTTTCAACCATGAGAACAGCTGAAGTTCCAGGTGGGACAACAATATTTGGAGGTTAAACTCAGGAATGGAAGAAAATAAGCAT
This sequence comes from Ptyas mucosa, assembly GCA_012654045.1. Taxonomy (NCBI): domain Eukaryota; kingdom Metazoa; phylum Chordata; class Lepidosauria; order Squamata; family Colubridae; genus Ptyas; species Ptyas mucosa. Next base: position 3,047 of record WNWU01019804.1, read on the forward strand.
GAAATTCATCCATCCACCTGGTGATCAGATACTCAACTAGCATTCAAAATCTGCCAATTGTCAAATATATATGAACATTTTAAGTCAGTAAGAAGCTAACCTCCTAGTATCTTTTCTATGCTGTTTACTGGGTGTCTTTATGTATTAAGAGATAAGAGACATAGAATGAATAGTCTTTCTGAATCTAATGGATACATCTACTAAGCTCAGCATCTTGCTCTCTTCACCTTCACCTTAAGATGTATTATGTAAGAGCAAGCAAAGAGCTCTCACTCTTATCCTTTACTTTCCCACAGCCAGCACTTGTTCTCTGCAGCTTCAATGCTTAGCTTCCACATCGCTAAGTAATCTTGATTAAAATTACTTGACACAGTCAAGTGGTCATCTCCTTTCTTTAAAAATCAGAGGTGAGAGTTTTAAAATCAATTGCAAGGTTAAGGGGAAGTAATTAAAATCGGGCTACAATTTAGGGATAATTAACATTCTTTTTAGTTTTTTTTCTTATTGATCACTATTTCTCCAACACCTGCAGTGAAATATTTTTTTTATATTATCAGCATTTTGGTTGAATCAAATTTGCCAGAGTCACTTTCAAAGTTGGAATTTGCTGTTGCAAACCAGGAAAAAGGAGTGGGCAAGAAGCTCAGATAACGTCCTACAACATATATATATATTTCAGGGGGGGGGGGGTTTGAGGTCATGACTGCACAATCAAAATCTTGCCCATTTTAAAATTATGTATGATGTGGCCCACATACATTTAAAAGGGACAGGGCATTGATCACATGCAACTTCCATCTTGACTGTTTTCTTCTTCTTCTTCTCCTTCTCCTTCTCCTTCTCCTTCTCCTTCTCCTTCTCCTTCTCCTTCTCCTTCTCCTTCTCCTTCTCCTTCTCCTTCTCCTTCTCCTTCTCCTTCTCCTTCTTCCTCTTCCCCTTCCCCTTCCCCTTCCCCTTCCCCTTCCCCTTCCCCTTCTTCTTCTTCTTCTTCTTCTTCTTCTTCTTCTTCTTCTTCTTCTGCCATATCCATCTTCAGACGTTGGTGATCATGTTGGCAATCCTATTTTTGTCTCAACAGCTGTATGAAAAAGTGCTACTGAGTTTTGTCCAAACTAGCCCCTTAGGTTTTGAAGCTACTGTTGTCAGACCAAAGGAACCAAAGAACAACAGAAGGACTTACTCAGAGAAGTTTATTTATTGTGGCTTGCCTATAGCCAGTCTTGCTGGCTACTGTTATGAAAGGACAAATCTCCATAACTATTAGATATACCCTGTGAATTCCTAGGGAGGGTCCACCTTCTCTCTCTTCCTTCATACCAAAAATTCCAAGCTAAGTTGTGTCTGGTCCTCAGGAAAGAGCCCCTCCAGCAACTCCAAACCACATTCCATCACATCTGGATTTCCTCTTATTTCCACATTCTGCTGCCCTCTCCATCCTCCAAGCAACCAGGACTGTAAAAACGCAGGTTCACACAACCTCTTGTTTGACTCTTTGAGCATGATAAATAAACAACAGCTCACCTTTTCTCTGAATATCAGGTGGACTTTTTACCCCTGTGCAGTGCATGTAAATGCAGCCTTTATTTACCAAGGCAGAATCACCGCAGATGTCAGATTGTAGTCTTCAGGTCCTGCTTCAGAGACTAACCAGAGATCATGAGTTGGAGACACTGTGAGATAGGACAGTGAACTGGGCAGAGGGGACAAAAGGAAAGCCAGTGGGCAATTTGCTAGTTTAACATGTTGCAGATAGTTTCATAAAACATTTCTTTTGGCCACCAAATGTCACATTATACCTGCCAACACCTCACAACTCCCACCATGTCTTCTACTGCCTAGCTTGTTTTGTGATTTCTTTTTCTGGAGAGGTTTCCCTCACACACACACACACACACACACATATCACTAGGCTGTGGAAACCATCCTTTTTTTTTTTTTTGGAGTTGTGCCTAATGGGAGGCCATCTTGAAAATGAAGAGGATGCGAAGGCTGGGTCTGGTGCAGGGGTGGGTTCTACTTACCTTTACTACCGGTTTGCAATGGGAGCACATGCGCACACAAGCGTGTGCTTCTGCGCATGCACAGATGACCCATGATGACATTGTGGCAGGTGGGCGGAGCCTCCTGTCAATTTTACTACCGGTTCTATAGAACCGGACAGAACCGGGAGCAACCCACCACTGATCTGGTGACAAGAAGCCAGTTTCCTGTTTCATTTTCCAGATGGGAAACATGTTTAGCAATCCCTGACCACCATTGATCACAGAGGTACCATGTGCCCTATTCCAGTATAAGTTTTTTTAAAACATCTGCTATGGGTCTGAAGTCTTTATGGTGAGAAAACAGTATTACAAAGCAGGATAAAGAAAATGAATCCGTTCTGATCTCAGTCCAGCCCCTGGATGCCTATACATCATCTTGTCCAGTCTCTTCCTAAAACCCACAACTTCTGGAGGCATGTCGTTCCACTGGCTAATTATTGTCAGTGTCAGGAAATTGCTCCTTACCTCTGGGTTGCTTCTCTCCTTGATTAGTTTCCATCCGTTGATTCTTGTCCTGCCTTCTGGTGCCTTGGAAAACATTGTAGATAGAATATTGTACCTCAAATATTGGAACATTGTTATCATGTTGCCCCTAGTCCTTCTTTTCACAAGATTAGACATATCCAATTCCTGAAATTATTCTTCATTTGTTTTAGTCTCCAGGCCCCTAAGTGTCCAGTGATTAATGCGAGGACTACCTGTAAAGATCCTCTCTATATCCTACTTTTGCTGCCACTTTCCTGTACCTCCGGGACATCCTTTCCCACCTAAGGGCTGCATCTTCTAGAGTGTACCTCAGGACCCTTCATAATATCAAGTAAGAAACAAGGCAGTGGTGAAATCTGAACCAGTTTACTACCAGTTCGCTTGCTGCGCATGCACAATGCGCAATGCACCATGAGCACAAAACTCGAGCTGCGCGCATGAGCAGTGTGTGCCAAAATGAGGCTTGGGAAAATAAGTAGAACAGTGAGGGGGGTGATCAGCTGTGGTGCGCGTGGGAATCTTTTAAAAACTTTTTAAAGCATTTTTTTACTACCGGCTCAAGTGAATAGGTAATTAAAAATGCTTTAAAAAAGAAAAAAAGCATTTTTTTACTACCGGTTCAGGCGAATAGGTAGTAAAAAATGTTTTTAAAAAGTTTTAAAAAGGCTCTGCCGATCGCACAGCACAGCTGTGATCGTCGGAGCCTTTTTTTAAAAACTTTTTTAAAGCATTTTTTACTACCTATTCGACTGAACCGGTAGTAAAAAAATGCTAAACAAGTAATTAAAAAAAGTTCCGACGATCGTGCATCGCTCAGCTGATCGTCAGAACTTTTCTTTTTACATTTTTTACTACCGGTTCGGCAAACCAGTAGCATTTTTTACTACCGGTTCGGGTGAACCAGCCCGAACCAGTTGCATTTCACCCCTGAAACAAGGACATAAGTGAATGCATTGAGCCAGAATTTGCATATTAGTGTTGAATTAGTCGGCAAAGCTTTCCCATGGACATTTATGTGGAGCATTGATTATTTCTGGGTAAAGCTCTTCCTTCAGTGTTTTCTTCTTAAACCAGTTCCTGGATCCCAGGTTTCCCTACCAGTTGCTGGTTGAAACCTGCAGAGGGCTACTGTCTCTCCCCTCCTCCCTGCACCCCCAAATCAGGCAGAAAATCCATCCATTTGCTCAAGCCCCTTCCTGTGCTGTGGCTGTAATTAATCATTCACCAGCCTTAGAAATCTTGGGATTGTTTAGAGAGAGTAATTACATTTCGCTCTCTTCTGTGGTGGCTTTCCCTCCCCTCCTTACCCTCTTCTGCTGAAAAGATAGGGAAACAGAAAAGGGAGGGCAGCTCTCTCCAATGGGGTGGGGGAACCTTTGACAAGTTGATCAATGATGCCTGCGGTGGAGTTTGCTGGGGAAAGGAGAGCAAAATAATTAGAGCAGGAAAAATGGGCCCAAACGATGGGCAAGCTGGCTAATGGAATGCAGGCTAGGTCATTTGCATCAGGCCCAACCTCACCAGTCTGCTCCCAAAGGTCTTTAGCCATGAGTTAGTACCCATCGCCAATGGCTATTCGGAGCCAGGCTGAGTGGGAGAAAGCTGGAATGCTCTGTTTTAATTGGGATCAGAGAAGACTTTGGGGGCTCATCAAGCCTGGCTCCGCTTTGGAGGAAGCATTACTGAGCCCTGACACTCATTTCTGGCTGCAAATTCGGTGCCGATATCTCCTGCTGCCATTTATGGTCCCATTCACTGTGCAATTGCCTGACCTGTGCTGATTTGAAAAGATGAGGGGCGTGCATTGGGCTGGGTACAGAAAATCAGCAGCATAACCTTATCATATGATGCCATGTGCTTTGGAAGAAAAATCCACAGCTGTCACACATGAATCCAGTGGCTTTAGCTTAAACTGGAATTGCTTGGCCTCCTAAGTGGGTCTGCCCGCTCTCCGTTGACCTTTTTATCTGTAAGCTTTTAGGTAAAGAGCTCATTCCATGGTCGCATAAACAGATCCAATTCAGATCACAGGTTGTTTCCATCTCTTTGTCTTTACTGTCTTGAGCAGTTTAGTTGGAGTAGTTTGGATCTGACAGATTTATTGGACTTTCTCAGCAATATTTTCTCTGATGAAGAGCTGTCCAAGGTCCTGAGAAGCTGTCCAAGGTTCTGCATACCTCTGGGTCTGACTATTAAAGTGATGGAGCGTGCACATGGGCAGCACTGAGTGCCGAAAAGGGAGTCTGGGCCGCGACCAGGAAGAGGAGTTGTCCAGGGGGCATGTGCACACCCAAAAATTTACTTTCGGTTTTGGGCGCGTGTATCAGGGGTGGGTTCTACTTACCTTTACTACCGGTTTGCAACGGAGCCGCACATGCGCACATGCTTCACTCACACACGTGTTCTTCTGCGCATTGCACAGAAGCATTCTGATGATGTTGGGGTCAGTGGGCGGAGCCTCCCACCGGTTTTACTACCAGTTCTATAGAACCAGTGTGAACCAGGGGCAACCCACCACTGGCGTGCATGCGCACCGGCCGGCAAGTTTTCTGGTTACTGCCGTGCATGTGCATGTGCTGATCAGCTGGCCAGCACACATTCTCACAGAAAAGCTCTTCCAGTTTCCGGCACCTCCACATGCACAAAGGCCAGCTGACCATCGTGTGCACCTGCACACAAGAAACCCGGAAGAGGAATGGCCTACACCACGCGTGCCAGGCTCCATGGCTCCATGTGCCACTTTAGGCATGCGTGCCATAGGTTCGCCATTACGGGACTATTTGAATCAGACATTGGCTTTGTCAGGGTTGTGACCAATGCCCTAAAAAAAGCAGGAGCCTCAAGCCAGTTTTCAAGAAAAATCTAGTTGTTTATTAGGAGCACCATGTCGGCACGAACCTCACTGGTCAGGTGAGTGGCATGGGCTCCTCCCAGTAGGGACCTGTCCACCTGCTCGAATCTAATCAGGTGGGCTAATCTATTTGCTCTGATCCCCAGTTTCAGGACCGTGGGTAAATTAATCAAACATCTAGTGCAGCCTGAGTCTATTAGGGCTTCAAAAGTGCCCTGGGTCCCTGTTTTTGGGACTGTGAGATGTATCGGAAAGACGAAAGGGTGGATGGGTTCACTCACCATCGGGTCATTTTCACCATCGTCCTCACTGTCATAGGGTTCTGACGATTGGTCGTCGTCAGCTGGAGTGTCCCATCCCCTTCGGCTGGGTGGGGAGGGACCTTTACAGCCTGGAGGGATTTTCAGTACTTGTCAGCGACTTTCAGCGACTTTCAGCGACTTGTCAGCCTCATTCCGTCATGCCCTGGGTGATGGCTCTGGCTTGGGTTTCGGAGCTGGAGTCACGTAAGCTGATGCAAAGTGGCCTGTCCCTCTGCATCTGTAACATTTCAACTGGCCTCAGGGGAGGGTTAGCCTTGCAGCTGGCTGGACTACTGCGGCCTCCTGTCAGCCAGGTGGTCTCCAATCTGGTTACCCTCTCTCTCTGGGATCCGGTTGCCTGCGCATGTTGTTGGCACGCAATGTGCAGTCCATCTTTATAGTCACTCAGAACCATTCAGAAAGTCAGTTTGGAATGTCCTAATAGGTGGTTACTTGGCTAATTTGCTTGTCTAGGCTTTCTCTGAAGAACTGGATTAGTAGCTCCTCTGGCTAGGGCGGTAGTTTTCCCATGACCCTTCTGAATTCATGGATGTGTTCTTTAGTGGGTTGCCCTCTCGGCTTTAAATTCCAAAACTCATCTTCCTCATATTGATCATCCCCCATGTCCTCGAATCTGGCTTCTAGTTATTGCAGGAAATCGATGACATCCTGCAGCTAGGGGGCTCTCCTTCTATTGAGGGCTGCTAGCCGTTCATTTGCTTCCCCCTCTAAACCCATGACGATGGTGTTCACCATGGCTCTGTGCGATGGGTAGAGGTGTCCATAATGATTGAGGTGGACACCAGCAGAGTCAAGGAATAGAGGCAGATGATCTCGAATTTCCCCCTGAATTGAGGCAATTCATTCCACATTTCCCCTCCCTCATCTTGTTGGACCCCATCTGCCTGAGCCTGGTGTGCTTGGTGATCTGCATCAATTCTAGCTCATGGAAGAGGGGCTTGCCCGGCCTTGGTGGCTTTCCTGTGACACAGGGGGGCACTGGGTGCAGCCTTGGGCTCAGCATCCTTCTGGCGGGTGGAGAAGGAGGGCTGCATTCTCATCTGCCTCTCCATTTTTGGGCGGTTGGGAGTACGTGGGTGTCCCAGGGTTGCTCTGAGGTTAGGCTCAGCTTAAACCTAGAACTGGCTAGTTGGAGTCCGGTGGGTTGGATGGAGCTTCTCCACACTTCATGGGGTTCAACTGCACCACCCATCCCTTTCCCCCTTTCTTTTGGGTGGCATGATGGCCTCTCATCGTGAAGGGTGGCTCTGTCAAATTCCTCCCGCAATTGCTCTAAGGATTCACCTGGGGCTCCCAGTAGAGGTTTTGGGGTTCTGACCTCTTTTCACTCCTTCATCCACTCCAGTCTTTCTAGCTTGCTTATGCATTGCCCCAGACGATGGGGGATAGGGTAGAGGGGTGCGACCTCGACTGCTTTAGGGATTCTCTTCCACCAATACTCATCCCTTTCAGCTTCAGTCGCTGAGGGAGGCATCCCAAGCGTCTCGGCTTCCGTGGTCAGAGATGGTTGCAGTTGGGTTCCATTTGGGCTGCTGGCTCCTGGTGTTCCCTGGGTGCGGGCAGGTTCTGTCTCCTTCTGGGTTGCCAGGAGCAGGCTTTCTTCAGAGATCCCACCCTCTGCCATGGTGGCCTGAGTTTCTCTCCACGCACCCCAAGTATCGGAGAGCAGGCTCAGAAATCCCGGTTGTTTTGGTTAGTTTTGGAAGAGCTGGCTTGCTGTCAAGGTTCTAACCAATACCCTAATAAATGCAGGAGCCTCCAGTTAGTTCTCAAGAAAAATCCAGTTGTTTATTAGGAGCATCATGTCAGCATGGACCTAGTGAAGCCAGCTCTGACCCCACTCAGTTTGTGTCTTGCCTCTGACCCTGTTTCCCCTTCCTGCCAAGGTGTGTCATCACATTCCCCAAGGAAGTGATTTCACGGGTCGTAGAAGTCACTCCCTCTGGCCATTACTGGTTTCTATGGAGATGGCCGGCTAGGATGCACATTGTTTCGACTGAGGTGCAAATTCCTCAATGCAGCTGCAAAGCTCGATCCCCCCCATCCCCCTGCCTATGGCAACTCGGGAGTAGGTTGGGAAAGCTTCACGAGTTGACAGGCTTCACATGAGATCATGGTATCTACTTGACGTTCTTCTTCCCAGATTGCTAGGGAGTCCCACTTCCCTTTTGTGCACACTGGAGAGAAAGGCCCACTTCAAAATCCCTCCAAATAGGGAAGAGGAAACTCTTCTGCCCATTATAAGAAGTTGGAAGTGAGGGAGTTTCTGCTAGAAAAGCATTTTTTTTTTCTGAATCAAGTTTTATTGATTTTTTCTTTCCCACTCATACACATATTTTATGAACAGAGTATTGGCCGTATCGTATCTGATACAACTTACATCCAAATTCACTTTATGTGGTTACAATTTTTGCCAAAATATTCTTTTTTCCTACTTTTTTATCTTATCTTAATACTTCTATACTTGTTAGATAAACAGCATCCCCATCCGTCCACAAATCCTAATTTCTTAACATTATTTCAGTTGGTTATCTTATCTTATCTATTGTTAATCATATATATTCTCTGCTGGAAAAACATTGAGTAGGGACTTCCAATATGGTAAAGAAAGCAGCTAAACATTTTGTAGAATATGATTGAGAAAGAATATTGCTGTCTTGGGTGGGCAGATCCTGGATAATAAGAGTTAAGGGGTTTAAAGTGCAACCAAAGTGTTTCTGTTGCTTTCTCCCTTTTTTCTTCTACACAAGTCACAAAGTGATGTGGGAAATACATCTCTTTCCACTCTGACAATGCTCCACTGATTCCAACTTCACTCAAGAGTCCCACGAAAGGCAGACCTGTCATGGTACCTCCCTATCTGCATCCACAGTCTAGCTGCCTGGCCTCCCTTTCGCCCCCATCCCTTCAGTCTTTCAAGCATGGGCCTTTGATGCTGTCAGCGATGTGACAGCTCCCATTTTCAGGTCTTCTTTTCTGCCTATAAATATGTGTATTCTTTGCTCTGGTACCTGGAAATGGAAAGTTTTGACTGGTTTGTCTCTGCTTGAATTACAATATATCAAAAGCAGGAGAAACTCTCTCTGAATACTAAAACCAGAATTGGAGTTACTGGAGAAGCCAGCTCTTCCTTAGCCACCTTTAGTACGGCTGCTGAAGAAAGAGTTTGAAATGGAAATTAAAGGGCCCTTTGGATCTGGGTGGAGGAAAATTACTTAGGACAGCTCACCCACTCCTCCAGCAACTAGCCAGAGACTAAAGCGACTGTCAGGTCTGCCATCTTCAGCTTCTTCACTTTGCTGGCATCCTGCCATAAAATGCAGAGGAGGGTGGGGGGAAGGGATTTGGAATAGTAAAGTTGGGGCATGGGAAGGAGAAGACAAACAGCAGGAGGGGAGACATGTTGACAAGAACCAGAGATGCCAAACCAAAATAAGCCAGCCACCAAGGACACCTAGCTGGGAAAAGAAGGTGAAACTGCATCAAAAGGCACCAAATATCCAAGCACTTCCCAAAATATTAAAAAGGCATACTACTGGACACTGGTGGACTGCTCAAGGGGGGAGGGCCAGGGAAAGTGGAAAAGTGTAACCTTTGCATGGGAATACTCAGATCTAATTTTACTTTTGTTGCAACCACTCAATTCAATGCAAATGACAAATAATTATCTTCAGAATTAAGACCTATACAACAAATACAATTTAGATATGAAAAAGATGCAAAATTATATGGTTTCTATATGGAACTGACAAAATTATTAACAAAATAAGACAAAATAAGAACAGATGAGGAAGTGATAAGAAAATTGTATAGGTATCTATTGAGTATCAAATTAGAAGAAGAACAAGTTAAAGAAACAGTGATAGCATGGGCAAAAAATATTGGACATACGATAGAGCTAGATAAATGGCAGCAATTATGGGATAGAAATTATAAGTTAACAATGTCTACTGCATACAAGGAGAATTTGTACAAGATGTTTTATAGATGGCATTTGTCACCTGAAAGACTGGCAAAAATGTTTAAAGATAAATCAACTAAATGTTGGAAATGCCATCAGACACCCGGATCTTATTATCTTATATGGTGGATGTGTGTAGAAGCAAAAAAATACTGGGCAAGAATTTGTATATGGTTGGAAAAGATGATGCAGCAGCATATTGATTTAAAACCTGAGATATTCCTGTTGTGGATTTTACCAGGGGGAAAAAAAGAAGAATTAAGACGTATACAGAATAAAAGAATAACTGAGTTGGAAGGTGTCGTGACCCAGGCCCAAGTAGTTAGTATTAAATACAAACAGTTCAAAAACAGACTTTATTAGAACAGCTGAGAATTACGTAACTCATTCTCAGCGTAGTCCAAACTAAATTAAAGCAAATTCTTCAAAACACCATTCCTCAGTTTATCACCGACCTTGGGATAATTAGGAAAACTGCCAAAGGCTTTTCTTGGCAAAAGTTCAGAAGCAGAAGATGCCGACAAGAAATGAATACAGTGAAACAAGAAGCAATTCTCTCAACGTTGTTTTCCGGCAAAGAGGCCAAGAGCCGTTGCTAGTCTTTTAAACCTTATGGGAGGGGTCAATCATCTCTTGGCCTTACTCCCAAGTCGCCCTCTCTGCTTTATTTGCTCCTGCCTTCTGGCAGCTCTTCTCATACGTGCACTAGGAACAGGCTTCTCCTGTTTCTCTGCCTCTCTACTATCAGCCTCTGGAGGCTCCGAAGTCCGCACATCACTCCCCAATGGCCCTGGCCCCATCTCTGCCTCTGATGCAGAGCCCTCATCCGGGCCTTCCCCAGCCTCCAGGAATGGCCCCTGTTCTTCCTCAGCCTCATTGTTGTCCGACTCCGCTGCCAGCTCAGCAGGCTGCTGGCGGACCACAAGAGAAGGGACCTTGGAGGTCTTCTAGTCCAACTACTTAAAAGTGTGGATCAAAAACATATTAAATATGGGTGAGATAGTAGATCACATCTAATTTCCATAACATTAATTTTACAACCCACCTAAAATATAGCTTTCCAGAATTGGGCATGGAAAGTACCGTTTCAGATTCTACTTGGCATTATGAAAAATGCACACAGATTGGAGTTGAAAAGAGATGAAGTATGCTTCCCAGAACAATACAAGATATATTCAGATTTTTTTTTAAAAAGAAAGAAAAGTGGGGGGAGTATATTTTAAACAGATCTGAGCATTTCTCTTTTTCAAAAGAAAATATCCATTACTGATGCAGTCACACTGATTTTACTAAGCAATGATCTCTGGTTGCTTAGTTTGAAATTGCTTGCGAGACTATTACAAGGAATCAACAGCGGGTTGGCATAGCTTTTCCCAAGTCATAATCGTAGTCTGAAAAAAGCACCTGCCTAAGTCCTGGCAGGGAAGAGACTTATGTGACAAATCAAGTTTTCAAGGACAATTTTGAAATGGTCAAGAAATATTAAAGCTATGGAAGGGGAAGAATATTTTTTTAAAAAAAGTTGCAAATCAGGAGGAGAATTGTGTGCCATTGTTCACCTTCCAGATCTATGGACTGCAACCTTCCTCTTTCCTAGCCAGCTAGGCCCCAAAGCCATTATAATGAATCATAGGCAGGAATTCAAGGCTGCATAAGTAAAATAAGTGAGTGTATTGCAAGAACTAAATTAATGAAGCTATTATAAAAGAATCCCAGGGACTGCTATGTATCAAAGGTAAGCCCTATTTATTAAGGAAAGCGAGATTGGAGAAGGGTAGATGGGGGTTGAGAAATGATATGCAATTAGTTGTCTCTATCCTCTCCCCCAACTTCAGAGAGCAACCGAGAGACCAGAATTACCATACTTTATTTCAATGTTTTCTGGACCCTGCCCATTTTCCCAAAGCTGTTCTGAATGTTTGGTTCTCTTTCATTTCAGAAGCACTCTGTAGACCAGGGGTCAGCAACCCGTGGCTCTGGAGCCACATGTGGCTCTTTCATCTCTCTGCTACGGCTCCCTGTCGCTGGTCGGCGCCACAATTTTGAGAAGAGCTTCCAGTTAGGGAGGGGGGAAGCATGGCGTGCCAGGAGGAGACTCTATGGCAAGGGGAGGGTTTTCCGGTTGGCTCCACAATTGATAGGGCTTTTGGTTAGGACAGGTAGAGGAAAAAGGACACTGCACTAGGAGTAGACTCTATGGTGGGGGAACCGGACTTCCGGTCGGCTCCAGAATTGAATGGGGACTTCCAGTTAGGACTTTTGTGGCTCTTTGAGGGTTTAAGGTTGCCGACACCTGCTGTAGACCATAGTTGTGAACTAGAGGGGGGGGTCTTCTGACTAATCTCCTGTCCATCTATAATGTATAGCACTTGCCAGTTGCTTCCCATCATGCATTTCTTTATGCATCACCTCAGCCGTCCTTTTGTTGATTAGGTCAAAGGTGATTTGCTGCATGTGATTTCTGTGTAGTGGCATCCAGCCCTTGTCAAATATCAAAGTTGACCACCTTATTTCTTCAACTGGCTGGATGCTGAAAATATCTGGCTTCTTCTCTAGGAGCAAATTTGGGTCATTCTGTTTCATCTAATTATCCCAACATTTTAGGTCTTGTAATTCTGCTAATACCTTATGACAGTGTTTCTCAACTGTGGCAACTTAAAGATGGGTGGACTTCAACTTCCAGAATTCATGCTGGCTGGGGAATCCTGGGAATTGAACCCTACACATCTCCAAGTTGCCAAGGCTGAGAAAGACTGCCTTAAGGTCATTTACATTTTAACTTTTCTCAGACCTTCTTTCGCTTAATAACGGGTTAAATCTTGCAGTGATTCTAAAATTATTAAAATGTTTGCTATTATTTTATGTTAATCTGTGCTAATTTTATTTTGCATGTTTGTACCGTATTTTTATAACATATCATTAAGTGGTTTAACCTCCTGCTTTATTTAATTGTTACTTGTAAACCATTTTGAGAATGCTTTTAATAAAAGCAGAATAGAGGTGTTTAAATTAAATATATACCTTACATCACCTGAACAGGAACCAGCTCTTTCTAGGTGTCCAGCTAAAGGTCGACATGAATAGCTGGTAAGCAGGTAGGAAAAGAAAAAATTGTTGCAGGACTCAAACATTTTAAACATTGCATTGAAATCCGTTGCAGTGATTTGGCTGCCCCAGTCCAAGTATTTGATTTGACCCAGCAACTGACTTCAATTGTATTAAGCTATAACCTTCTCATGCTGCTTCTGGATGACGTTTTCAAGTTTTGTTCAGAGACTGGAATAGGGATGCGTTTGATTCAATTTCAGCACGTAACTTTCCCAAGGCTAGAAGTCAGAACAAACCTTTGGGAAAACTCTTAATCACATTCCTTTAGCTTAGTACATGAGGAAGGGGGGAGAGAGAAAATGTTAGTTTCAACCCAATCTCCCATCTCCCACCTGATTAATTGTGGTGAAATACGGTCATCAGCAGAAGCAAGACAGTCCATTCTGCTTTAGCTCATGAGTGGGAAACTCATAACCTTGGTCTATTGTTCTGCCCAACACGCACACATGCTTGAAGTTTTAGTGTGCTGCTGCTCCCTTCTCTTGCCCCCAAAATCAATGGTGATGTAATTTGCACTCTAAATGTTGGCAGCCAGCTGCCTGGAAGCAGTATTTCTTTCTACTTTTAATATTTAAGGGCTAGTTATCTGAAAGGAAAAGCAGAATGAAGTTGACAAATGAAAAATATCCAGGAAGATATGAATTTAAGATTTATGGGTGAATTAACATAAAATGAAACTTCTATCATCAGTCAAGGAACAAGACAATCTTCTCATGCTCATGTCCCCTGTGTATGCTGGGCATCAGTGTTCAGGATGCTGACCGGGAATTATGGGAGTTGGACCATCATACATCTAGAGAGCATTTGATGAAGGAAAGATGGAGTCAGAGTAGATGAGGATTAATAAGCTAATTTATAATTAATGGAAGTCCCAAAGTCCCACCCCTTTTATGTGTCGCACTTTTTCTGAATGTGGTTGAAGTTGGGAAATTCAGCTTTGCTGTCTACAATATAAGAATTTCGTGCCTGAGATGAAAACATTCCACCCACTTAAACATTCTGCCAACATATATATATGTATGAGATATATATATATATATATATATATATATATATATATATATATATATAGGACATATATCTGCAAAGACTAAAAGAACGCCAGAAACAAACCCCTCCCCCCTCACAGCCACACATGAAACAAACAGTGCATAACATCTCAGATAGGATCTAACTTTGCAGTGGCTCCCAAACACATCCCCACTGAAACCGTTATATGCGGAGTTGAAACCAGCCTGACCAAAATCAACTCCGATGACGCAGCAGAATCAGACTTTAAATCACCAACATCCTCTGCACCAGCAAACCACCCAAGAGAAACTTACCCAAAGAGGAACAGACAGCACTACTCAACTTGAAAGAAGACACCAGCATAATAATCCTACCAGCAGACAAAGACAACACCACGGTGGTTATGAACACATCTGACTACCATACCAAATTATCCAACCTACTCCAAGACTCCACATACTACCTCCTAAACACAGATCCTACCACCTACCTGGAAAAAACAACTAGATCCAAAATAAAAACCTCCCCCATCAGCGAAGAGATCCAGCAAAGAATCATTCCCAGAGAGAAATCATCCAGATGCCCTAAGCTCTATGGTCTCTCCACGATACACGAAGAAGAAATCCTACTTAGACCCATAGTCAGCTCCATAGACTCACCTCTACAAAACCTAGTCAAATTTCTTGCCAAACAACTACGTACAGCCCAATGCAGAATCCATCACCTCACACGTAAAAAACTCATTTCAGTTCATAGAGATCATAAAGAAACAAAACTTACAGCCCAGCGACCTACTCGTGAGCTTCGATGTCATATCCCTCTTCACCCAAGTGTCAATCAAAGAAGCCTTGACAACTATCCAAAACAAATATAAACCCTCCAAGCACATCCTAGATCTGACCAACCATTGCCTATCCAACACATATTTCATCTATAAAGGATAAAAATACAAACAAATAGAAGGAGCACCCATGGGATCACCCCTCTCACCTGTCATCGCAAACCTCTACATGGAAGATTTTGAAACCCAAGCCCTTGAAAAATCGGATCACAAACCCAAACTCTGGCTCAGATACGTAGACGACACCTTCATAATCTGGCCACACAGGAAATAAAAACTGGACAACTTCCTCACACACCTCAACAGCCTACACCCCAAAATAAAGTTCACCATGGAAACAGAAGCTAACAACCAACTTCTGTTCCTGGATGTCTTAGTCTACAAGAAATCCAATGGCTCCCTAGGACACACCATCTACCAGAAGAAAACACACACAAACCGCTATCTGCACGCACTCTCACACCACCACCCAGCACAGATCAACTCCGTAGCCAAGACACTCATCTCCAGAACAAAATGCTTAGCTGATGAACAACACCTAAAAACTGAACTACACACTCTCACTAACGTACTAACATCCAACGGATTCCAAAGAAACAAGATTATCAACCTAATCCAAAAAGAGACACCCACTAAAATCCAAGGCAAAGAACAAGAAAACAGCAAAGGCCTCTTCCCATACATAAAAGGCACCACAGACAGAATCAGCAAGATCCTCCACAAACACAATATCGAGACAGCATTTTGCACAAACCGAAAAATATCCACCAACCTAAGAAACCCCAAAGACAAAATCGAGTTAGAAAATCAAGGAGTATATGAAATCCCATGCGCTGCCTGCCCCACCACATACATTGGACAAACCAACAGAAGAATAAATGCACGCATTGAAGAACACAAAAACTCAGTCAGAAAAGAGGAACCAACTTCTTCCCTAGTCCAACACCTTAAAGCCACAGGACATGAAATTGATTTTAAAAAAGACCAGAACTATTGCCAAAACTGAACACTTTAACAAGAGAATAATCAGAGAAGCCATCGAGATAGAAAAACATCCCCACAGCATGAATAAAAGAGATGATACCTCCCACCTACCAGCCATTGGAAACCCGCCCTTTATTGACAATTGAATCCCAAACACAAAGAATAACACGAGACCCACACTCATGAAAACCACACAGGACATCACCTTCACACATCCACACAAAAAGCAAGCCCAAAACCTCACCGATGATGAGGCACGACCACAAACCAGAAGCCAGACCACAGCAACATCATTAACCACTTTAAACCCCTCCAATCCATACATGAAGCAAACTGACACACATCATGAAGATGTAGCATGACCACGAACATGGAGCCAAACAAAAGCAACGCAGGCCACGAGTTCAAATCCCCCTGCAACTCAGACCAACCTGAGTACAGCTAAGCCCCCACCTTATCAGAACACACCCCCAGCCAATCAGAGCACAGCCAACTCCCCACCCAATCAGAGCACAGCCAAGCCCCCTCCCAATCAGAACACACCTCCACCCAATCAGAACACAGCCATGCTCCCAACCAATCAGCTCATACCCCCACTGGCAGTTAAAAAGAAGAAACAACCACGATCACACATTGCTCCTAAAAGCACAAGGCTGAAGACACCAGCCTGAAGAAGACGACTGAGACTTCATCGAAACGTCGCCAAGGTACTTCCAATTTTACATGGGAGAAAACCCAAATAACCAAAGACCTACTATCTATCTATCTATCTATCTATCTATCTATCTATCTATCTATCTATCTATCTATCATCTATCTATCTATCTATCTATCTATATCTATATCTATCTATCTATCTATCTATCTATCTATCTATCTATCTATCTATCTAAACCTCATCATTTTCTGTGTTTCTCAGAAATAAATTTCAATTACAGGCTTCTGCAATGCTTATGTATAACTTCATATAGGGTTGCTATACCAATGATTTAACAAGATATTTTTAAATGACAAATTATTTCTTTTCTGGTTGATGTGGCCTCGACTCCTAAAATATGGAAAGTAATCTTGGAAAATCATGAAGATCATGCAGATAACCTGTTTTACTCCTATCAAAAGTAGCAGTAAGCACCTCCTTTTCTCTGAGACTTTGCCAATTACAATGTTCTCTCCAGTTAGAGGCAATCAGAGAGAATGATGGGTAATCACATACAAATTGCCATATTGGTTAAGGAATAGAGTACCTAAGCTGGCACTTTGTGAGACTGCTATATCAGCTTAAAATCTTCTGAACAAAACTTGACTTTATTTTTTCTACTGTTTTACTCATTCACTGGGCAATTTTTCATCCTGGGCAATTTTTTTGGTCTTAAGATTCTTACTGTTGTGAGAGGATTAGGGAAGTTCCCTATATATTATGAGTATCATAGCTCCCTATATATTATGAGTATCCAAGTTTGGACGTCTATTATGAACTGTTTCCTTGAACACAGGAGACTGTTGGTGTTCTTCTAAATGCCTCTTTGAGGATGAAAGGAGCAAACTGCTAAAATAAGAACAAAGATAAAGATAAAAGATGGCAAGTGTAATGAAGTCCATCCACATGCCTTGCATCAGTCATATTAGGAATTCAACCAGTGGTGGGATTCAGCCAGTTTGCATCACTTTGGGAGAACCAGTTGTTAACTTTCTGAGCAGTTTGGCATACTGGTTGTTGGAAGAAATATTGGTTGTTGGACAGAGAACCGGTTGTTAAATTACTTGAATCCCACCACTGAATTCAACTCTCACCAACCTCCACCGGCTTCAATCCAACTCTACTCTTATCTGTCTCTTTGTTCTTCCAAATTTCTGCACTACTCCATTCCTTTATCCTCCGGCTACTCAGGGTCTCTGAGAATCAAACACATCTAGGAGATAGTGGGTACTCCATCCTAATAACAGGATGGAGAAGATGTTTCCAAAGCTTGAGACATTTCTTTACGAATATTCACTGTTTTGCCATCTTTTTGAAGATTCATCAATTGCCAGATGGGAAGAAGATTAAGGAGGAGACCATTTACACGGTACACCCAGCCAGTGCTGGATCATCATTACTAATGGCAATAAAGGTTGGGTTCCTTCAAAACCATCTCTTCTACCCATAAATCCTTCTCTGTTAGTAGTTGAACGCAGCTATTCTTCATGCCTATGGAGATGCTTAGTTATTCAGGTCATGCTTGTCCCAAGGGTGTTTTTTTTCAAAAGGCAACTGGACTTTGTTTTTATTTGAAAATGTTTTGCTTCTCATCCAAGAAACTTCTTTAGTTCTTCAGTTCAGAACTGAAGAAGCCTCTTGGATGAGAAGCGAAACATCTTCAAGGAATAACAAAGGCCAATTGCCTTTTGAAAAAAGCATCTTTGGGACAGCCATTCTTCAAAACTCTGGGTCCCCGTGGATTCCACTTGGTACCCAAGATCATTCTAATTTCCATGAGGATGCCTTTGAGGTCCTCTATGGTGATAAGGGGTAATGCTGAGGATCCATCTGCAGACATGACAGACAATGGACTGACTGAGAAATAGATTCTCAAGAGAAATGGCTTTTGCTGATAAACACTGGAGACAGAAACACTTTGGAGAAAAAACTCAAGGCAGGTGATAATAGATCAGGAATGATGGCAGGGCAGTCTATTGCTCCATTGTTTTTTCAAAAAAATATTCTTTTAGCTGAACTTGTTTTGAACCGACTTGGAAGAATGGGAGAACAGTCATGCCATCCCCAGCAAAATAATTTCCTGGATTTACTATTCGGATACCACACTCAACTTATATTAAACAGGCTTGTACGCTTGCATGCTTGCCCCCAGTTGAACCAAATTTCTAAGAAGAGGTGTTTAGAGGGTTATTAATATGCAGAAAGTAGAATCAATAGGTTATTCTTTTTCTCTTCCCAAGGCTCTGAAAACACGAAGGCTGAGATGAGAAGAGTATGTGAAGAAAAGGGTAATTGAAGATAGAGCGGTAATTCTATTCAAACAATTGTGTGCTCCTTTTTGGCTATATACTTACAAGAATATAAACAAGATACCTTTTAAACACACCTCCCCACAAGCCATCTATCACCCAATTCCAGGTTTTCATTACAACTATTACAACTGGTTGCATACATTATAAATTACAGTGTTAGTGATAAATTATGTACTCTTAAAAATGCTACTCATGATCTCCCATTGCTGCTAAAAACAATAATAGATTTGTTGGAAATAGGGGGAAGGGAGGGGAGAGGGAAAGAGAGAGAAACTCAGAAAAATGCATATGTATGAGACGGGTCCTACTTTTTTTCTTTTTTTTTTCTCCTTTTTTTAAAGCAATTGTATGCCAGAAATCTTGGGGGAATTTATAAATGACTTCCTGTTAAAATGTTCTCGCAGCTTGTCATGTTCAAAATGCCAAGCCATTAGAATTGGATGCATCGGGATGTGAGGGTAGAAAGGAATTCTGACACACCACCCAACCTGTGGTGTTCATAAAAGCATGGCTGCCTGATGCCTGAAGGACAAACACAGTGCTTTGGGGAGTAACCGCTGGGATAGACTGTGCCCTATCCATCAATGGAGGTTTTCAAGAGAAGATTGGACAACCATTTGTACAGAATGGTATAAGGCCATGATGGCGAACCTATGGCACGTGTGTCATAGTTGGCACATGTAGCCATATTGGTGGGCACGCGAGCTCAGCTCCAGTGTGCATGCGCACGCTAACCAGCTGATTTTTGGGCCTTCTGGGCCCACCAGCAGTAGGGCCTCCGGAGGGCCTGAGCGGTGAGGAAGGCCTGTTTTTTGCTCTCCCCAGGCTCCAGAGCCTTTCTAGGAGCCTTGGGCGGGCCAAAATGGCCTCTCCCCCACCCCCGGGGGCCCTCCAGAGGCCGGAAACAGCCCGTTTGCCAACTTCCAGTCCCACCGGAAGTTGATTTTGCTCAGTAACCCCACCCCACCCACATCCAGCATGGAGGTTGTGAGCATTTTCTCCTTGGCCACGTGGTCTGCTCCAGCTACGGATCCCAAAGAATGTGGCACACACAAACTCCGAATAAAACTCAGTTTACTTCAAAACACAGTCTTTTGCAAATGCAGGCTGTTAATAAAATGTTCTTAACAACCTGCCAGAAATTCCACAGGTAAGATAGAGTCTTACTAGAATGGGCAGAAAGCCCAGAAGCCAGGTTTGCAGAGAAAATTCAAACTCAATGATCAGCGAACGAATGGACAAACACACAATTGTCCGTTGTTTCCTGCAGCTTTTTACAAGCTGTGTGCAAACTTAAATAGGCTAAGGGAGTGGCCAATTAGCCCCAAGTCTTACTCTTGAGGAGACCTCCTCCTGAGTAACCACTCCTGCCTTTTGGCAGCTCTGCGTGCTCGTGCATTGAGCATCCTCTGCACTTAAAGGAGCCTCTGGAGGTTCTGAAGGCCCTGGCTGAATCTTTGCCTCTGGCACCACATCTTCTTCAGCCTCCTTGCTGTCCGATTCGAGCGCCAGCTGCACAGGCTGCTGGCGCAACACCACACCAGCCTCCTCATTGTTGGGATCAGAAACAATCTGCGCAGGCCGCTGGCAGGCCACAATACCGCGTCAAATCCCCTTACTTCTCTGACACCAGCCTTTACCTGCATAGTCCCCCACCCCCCTTCCCTTGGAGCTTTAATCCTCTGCCACATTTTTGCTCTTATTTTGCTCTCCATCTCCCTACCTAATATCACAAGATGCAAAAACACAAGAATCATGTGGATCAAATAGACTTTGATATAGGCTATTTGAAGGTGTTTCAGTCAGACAAAAAGAAGAGCACAAGAGATCTACAACATTTCCAGATCAGATTTGTTTTCAATGCATTTGCTTTCTCACCATGATGTTCTAGTTCAGATTTGGAGGTTCTGCAGCAGTGGTGAAATCTAAAAAAATTTCCTACTGGTTCTGTGGGCGTGGCTTGGTGGAGGGGTGTCCTGTGACCGAGTGGGAGTGGCCAACTCGACGTCACTCACAGCCATGCCCACTTGGTCACATGACCCCCCCTCCACCGAGCCATGTCCACCAGCAATGGCTCAGCCCTGACTTTTTTAAAAAATTTGATTTATAGCATCCAGCCAAGGGAGGAAGGTAAGGACGCTCTGGGTGGTGAAGGGGGAGCAGGCAGTGGGCGGCAAGGCAGGGAATGGTGCATTCCCCAACCTGGTCAAGGCAGGCAGCAAGGGGGCCTAGCAGCCAGAAGCCCCAAGTGGCCGAAGTGGCAAGCAACCTGGAAGAGGCAAGCAAGCCAGAAGAGGTGAATGGCAACCGGGCAACCAGGCGGGCATAGCCAGGGCCAAACAGGTGATTGCTACCGGTTCGGCAAACCGATGCCAATCGTCCCTAGCAGTTTGCCCAATCTGGTCCGAACCAGTCGGATTTCACCCCTGTTCCATAGCCATTTTATTGTGAGGGGTTCCATCTCCTGATTTTAGTGCATTTTCTAATTAATCTGGCTGCTGGTCAGCATCCTTCTCAATCTTCTCACTGCCACCACAATAGGTCCCCCAGGCTACAGAGCTTGTACAAGATCTCCTGGGTCAGATTCAATTCCCGGTGATGGATACATCTTTCTGGTTTTCTTGGGAACAGCACAGAAGTGGTTTGTCATTCTCTTCTTTTTATTAAATTTTATTTTAATGTCATAATCTATCTGACAGTCCTGAGACTTCCTGGTTAGTTCTCATCTATACATTAACCATCTCTGAGTCTATAGTACTTAGTCCCAGCAAAGCTGAGCAGATACTGCCATCTAATGAATCCTGGAATCCTCCCCTACTAGCTGTGCTCAGACACCATAATTCCTCAAGGCAGATCAAATTCAACTCTCTCATTCATCCAAATGCAATGCTTGGTTAGCTTTAAATTTGCTTAGGGTTTTTCAGGACCTTAGCATGTGGTGTGAATTCCTCCCACTTGGTACAGTTATGATCGATGAGAGTATTGTGCCAATTCAGAAAATTCCGTTAAGCAGGCAAAATGCATTTCAAGAATGCAGCCACGATGCCCACATGTGTGCGTTGCATAAAACGACCCTTTTCCAAGCCATGATTTGAAATCCATTCTAATCTAAGAAGGTAACCATCCTCTCTGTCCCCTTAGCCCACCATCCTGATGCTCAGCTGGGACTTGCCTCTGGTCATCACAGCAGGACAGGGTCCACCACACGGTTCTTCCATTCTGAGGCATCAATTCATCACCAAGCCATTGATGAGAATCTGACAGATGCTTTGTTGACGGGAGATGAGGTTGTTTTGCCTGTTGATGCTTTGTTCGTGCATTTGCTGGTGATTAGAGCATGAATTATTGCTGCAATTAACTGAAAGATCTGGCAAGGTTTGGTTGCAAATGCAGCAGGGCGGCTGTGGAGCACTAAAAAAAATGCCTTTCACTTAAACAGA
Organism: Ptyas mucosa; assembly: GCA_012654045.1. Taxonomy (NCBI): domain Eukaryota; kingdom Metazoa; phylum Chordata; class Lepidosauria; order Squamata; family Colubridae; genus Ptyas; species Ptyas mucosa. The sequence continues at coordinate 25,103 of WNWU01019804.1, forward strand.
GAGAGCCTTCCGGAATCCTCACTGGTCTCAACAGCCTTTTTCTTATGCTTCCTCTTTTTTTCCAAGTCCCTTTAGATGTCCATTCCTGCAATACCCTACTTCTCCCCTCCCCCATCAGGGAAAAATGATCACTCTATTTGTTCTGCTTAAAATTACTGTCACTGTGAAGGATAGAGAGTGTAACTGGCACTTTGATCACAGCCTGTTCTTTTTCTATCTCCTCACTGCCTTTGTTGATGCTCTTTCATTGATCCCAAGGTCTTGGACTCATCAAACAGGTTGGAGAATGACATTTCTAACAGGGAGCTGGGAGCGCCGAAGGATGAGTAGCTAACAGTTAAAGAGTTTCTGGGTAAATTCTGAGCCAGGTCATCAGGAGAAGGAGATACATAGCAGATGAATTGCCTAAAATGCGTCAAGGTACAGAAAAGATCATCTGTTTGGATAGAGACAATCTCTTTTGAAGGTTTAATCTATTTGCACTTAAATCAGTCCATGGTGCATATGCAAAGCTTCAATGCACAGGTGATTTTGTTTTCAACCAGTGCCAATACTGAAAACATATTTTGCTTATTTATTTGTTGACCAAGTAGTTTTCTTTGGTCTTAAGAGTTAAATGCTCTACACTGCACTAGTGAGGCCACATTTGGAATACTATGTCTACTTCTGGTCACCACAATACCAAAAAAAGGTGCTGAGCCCCTAGAAAGAGTGCAGGGAAAAATGATAAAGAGGTTGGATGCTACATCATATGATGAATGGCTAAGGGTATGGTAAGTTTAGCAATAGCAATAGCACTTAGACTTATATACCACTTCACAGTGCTTTACATCCCTCTCTAAGCATTTTACAGAGTCAGTGTATTGTCCCCAACAACCTGGGTCCTCCTTTTACCAACCTTGGAAGGATGGAAAGACTGAGTCAACCTCGAGTCAGTGAGGATTGAACCACTGGCAGTCAGCAGAATTAGTCTGCAATACTGCATTCTAACCACTGCACCATCAACTAACAAGCCCAACAAGGAGAAGGCTTAGGGGCAATGGTGGGTTTCAAAAAATTTTAATACCGGTTCTGTGGATGTGGCTTGGTGGGCGTGGCATGGCTTGGTGGGCATGGCTTGGTAGGCATGGCAGGGGAAGGATACTGTAAAATCTCCATTCCCTCTCCACTCCAGGGGAAGGATACTGCAAAATCTCCATTTCCTCCCGATCAGCTGGGACTTGGGAAGCAGAGAATAGATGGGGGCGGGGCCAATCAGAATTTTTACTACTGGTTCTCCGAACTACTCAAAATTTCTGCTACCGGTTCTCCAGAACTGGTCAGAACCTGCTGAAACCCACCACTGCTTAGGGGAGACATGATAGCAGTTTTCCAATGCTTGAAGGGCTGTCATAAGTATTTATTATCTATAGGACCTGAGGGTAGCATAAGAAGCAATGGGCAAAAGCTAGCCAGAGGGAGAACCAACCTTGAAATAAAAAGGAATTCCCCAACAATCCATGGAACAGTTTGTAGGTACTCTATTGCTGGAGGTTTTCAAGGATAGATTGGACATCCATTTGTCTTGGATAATATAGAATTTCTGACTTGGACAGGGGTTTGGACTAGAAGACCTCCAAGGTCCCTTCCAATGATGCCAATGATTCTATGAACTGGGGTCCTCCATAGCTCCTCAATGTAAATTTGAGATAGTGTCAGCCTCTACGATGCGTGCTTGCTGCCGGCTGCCACAGTAACGGGGAGGGGGGAACATTGGCATTTGGGTGGGGAAGTGAGCTAGTGAGATGGCCTGTGTGAACGAAAAGGGAGGATTGCTCTCATGTTCTATTCTGCAGCTGAATGGTCTTCTTTATACCCAGTCAAGGTCAACCATCTCGGAATACCAGATGGGTGAAAACACCTGAAGATGAGCCCCACATGACACCATATGGATTGAGGATTGGACATTCCGCCTGGGTCCTTGGGGGGAAGGATTTGGGGATACCTTCAATATGTAACTTTTGTGCCTTTTGCTTCAGATCTTGCTGTTCTTTTGTTGCTATCATTTCAAACTCAGTAAAAGTACCTCTTCTCTACAAACATGGGAGTCAAGGGTCTTCTTTCTTCGGTTTTGAACAGGGGCACACCTGACAGATAGCAAAGTAGAAAAATAAGGATGGACATCGGATTCCCAGCCATGGAACTGCCTCACCAAATACACATACAAAAAAAATACAGGGAAAATGTCCTTTTCTTAATTATCGGAATGGGATGTTATGCAACTTTTAAACCTTTGTAAAAAAAGTGAAATTCAATGATCCCTTGAACTTGATTTATGTTTTCTCTATTTCACAGTATACTTTAACCAGTCAAAAATACCACATTAGAGGAATGTCTGCAGAAAGAAGCATTTATCCTTGGAAGTAATGTTTTAAAAAAGCATTCGAGCATTGAAAACCCTTTACAAAAAGATGCATTTAGGCAAAATTGTAAATGAAAGTGCATGATCACAAAAATGTAGTTTGGACTTGGAGTTAATACAGATAATCCATTTGTTTGGGAACCATTTGAAATTACAAGAGCACCGACTGGTCCTTGCATTTACAACTGTAGTAGATGAGCCACAGTCATGCCTTACAACAGTTTGTATAGTGACTATTCAAAATTACAACAGCACTGAAAAAGTGACTTATGACTGTTATTCACTCTTATGACCATTGCAGCATCCCCATGGTCATGGGATCAAAATTCAGACACTTGGTAACTGACTTATATTTATGATGGTTGCAGTTTCCCAGGGTCATGTAATCACTTTTTGTGACCTTCTGACAAGCAAAGTCAATGGAGAAGCCAGTTTCACTTAATAATCATGTGACTAACATAACAACTGCAGTGATTCATTTAACAATGGCGGCAAGAAAGAATAGTAAAATAGGGGAAATCTCACTTAACAAATATCTCCCTTAGCAATAGAAATTTTGAGCTCAATTCTGGTCATAAGTCAAGGACTACCTGTATTTATGACAGTTGTGGTTTTTTGGGGTCATGCGATCACCATTTGTGAACTTTGCAGCCAGATTCCGACAAGCTAAGTCAATGGGGAAAGCCAGATTCATTTAATAGCTGCAATGAACTGCAGCTTATCAACCACAGCAACAAAAATAAAAGGTGGTAAAACGAGGGATGATTCATTTAACAACCACTTTGCTTAGCAATGGAAATGTTTGTCTCAATTTTGGTCTTAAGTTGAAGACTACCTGTACACAAATGGGATGAACTGATGAACAGAAAAATAAAAGGCTAGAAATTGACAGATTCATGAAAGTGAGAAACTGGTGCAAACCGAAATAATAGAATTGCCCATTCTTCTGGACATTTAGGCCAAGCCTGTGTACCTTTGGGCCACATCAGAACAGCCTGCAATCTTAGAACTCTGGAAATGGTGAGAGAAACCTTCTATAAATCTAGCAGGACTAGATTTAGTTTGGGCTCTGTTCCCTTCCCAACTCACAATTAGAGAAGGTTACGAAAGATGGTTTATATTCCAAATTCAAAGCTCAAGATGGTTCGGGATAATTAGGAACAGATTGCCATGTACATGAGACACTATGGATCTTCTTGGCAGGCTTGGTGCAAATCAAAACCCTTTGTGAAGTTGTATTCCCAATCTGTTGCTCTCAAGGGCTGGCAAAGTGAAGTCCAGAGTAACTGTGCCAAAAGTAGGGGGAGGGGGAGGGGGAGGAGAGGAAGGAGGGGGAGGGGAGGGGAGGGGAGGGGGAGGAGGGGAAGGTGATGGAATAAGAGTGGTGAAAATGACCCAGTGGGAAATGGAGAAGGACATTTGCCCTGGATGCAGAAATCACTTCATTTGGACACTACTTCCCTAAGTATTAACTTAAGTCCAAAATCTAAAGTGTAAGAATCCGAACTAAAATATGGTTGAGAACAGACCTCTTACGTCTAGCGGAATCCAACCTCCATTCAGAATGAGTTCCACTATTAATAGAATATAATTTTTTATTGGCCAAGTGTGATTGGACACACAAGGAATTTGTCTTGGTGCATACGCTCTCGGTGTACATAAAAGAAAAGATACATTCGTCAAGAATCATAAGGTACAACACTTAATGATAGTCATAGGGTACAAATAAGTTGCTCTACACCAGTGTTTCTCAACCTTAGCAATCTAATATGGGTAGACTTCAACTTGTCTCAGAATGAGGAATCTTCCTCTCCCACTTTCTAGAAGACATACTAGAGAGCTGCATAGTCTTGCAGGGCAAATGCAAGGAAATCTCTCTTGGCAATGAAGACAGTGTTCAATAACTACAGTAGTGTCCTAGATTCCACCTGTATAGAATGTACTAAGTTTACAGAATAACTGAATAACAGACTTGGAAGGGACCTTGGAGGTCTTCTAGTCCATCCCCTTGCTAAAGCAGGAAAGCCTATACCGTTTCAGCCAAATCGTTGTTCAATCTCTTCCTAAAAACCTCCAGTGTTGGAGCACTACAATGTCTGAAAGCAAGCCATCCCACTGATTGATTGTTCTAACTGTCATGCTTGCTTAGGCTAATCTTGGTTACAAGGTGGGTGTATGACTTAGCCCAGGGGTCCTCAAACTATGGCCCGGGGGCAGGATACCACCCACCGAAGCCATTAATCCGGCCTGCGCAGGACCACGAGGCTGCCCCACCCACATCACCCTGCCTACCCACTGGCCCCCACCCACCTTCTGGAGGCTGGGGAGACCAAAAACGGGACGTACGGAGGCCTCTGGAAGCCAAAAATGGGCTCGTTTTTTGGGGACAGAGTGGTACCCGTTTTTGGCCTCCCCAGCCTCCAGAGAGAGAGGGGGGGGGACACACACACACAGAAGTTCCTCATACACATCCCAAGGCAGCCACATCCCTTCCCTATCCTGCTTTCCACCTTCAGGAGCATAACAAATTAAAGTTTAATTTGTGTGTATTGTTTGGACTGCTATATTGGCTACGCCTGGTCACATGGCCACCTAGCCATGCCCACCCAACTGGTCTGGCCCCCAAACAGTCTGAGGGACCATGAATTGGCCCCCTGTTTAAAAAGTTTGAGGACCCCTGGCTTAGCCTATTGCAGTGATGGCTAACCTTTTTGCCATTGTGTGCCAAAAGCGGGGGGAGTGCGGGGGTTTGCGCGCGTGTGTGCCCACACCCATAATTCAATGCGTCCTCCCCTGCACATGTGCGCATGACCCTCCGCACTCCCCCCGCTTTTGGCACGCAATATCGCGATGGCCCTGGTAGGCCCATTTTTCACCCTCCCCAGGCTCCAAGAAAGCCTTTGGAGCCTGAGGAGGGCGAAAACAGCTTCCCTGCCCCTGCAGAGGCCCTCCAGAGGCCGGAAACGGCCTGTTTCCTGACTTTCAATGGGCCCAGAAAGCCCATTTTTTGCCGTCCCCAGGCTCCAGAGGCTTTCTAGGAGCCTGGGGAGGGCGAAAATGGCCTCCCCC